>SJYC01145628.1:0-30467 GCA_006408675.1 Madoqua kirkii | reverse complement strand
TTAGTGTGAGTATGATCCAAAATTTTCTTTTATGAATAAGCATAATTCATTATTTTGGCAGTTTTGAAGTAAAATAAGCAAATGATTTTAAGATTTTTTTTCCAGATATAGAATGTATTTTCCATATCTAGTCTAAAAATACAGTCCTTTCTAAAGCCTTTTAAAGTCAATATGCTAAATGGCTTTCTTTGTTCTTTCATTTAAATTCTAGCCAGAAAGTCTTTTTCAGCAAACTTGCTATAACTGCAATTTTAGGTGTAAAATATTAATGAAATTGAAAATGAAGCACATATTGTTTATTAATAAACTTACATGTGTAGGCAACATTTGCATAAAATGATTTAAAATCAAGAACTGTCATATAATTGGTATTCTCAATGAACAATAAAAGCAGTCCAGGAATCAGGTGGGGGTATGGATGTGTGAAGGGTCAAACAGCTATAAAAACTGCGGAAATTGATATGAAACACAAAGGATTTTCAGTAATGCAAATTTGCCTTTTTCTGGGAAATGCATATTTCATTTGTACACATTAGCCATAATTAGTGAGTTTGTGTTTGTATGTGTGATATATGTATATCACAGTCAGCATACCCAAATCTTTGTGTCTTTTTTTAAAAATTTTGGTTGTGTTTTATTTTGTTTTTGCTAAATTACTCTTTGTTTCTGCAAAAGCTTGTGATCTGGGGAATTGTGGGGACAGATTTGAAAATTCTGAGTATGGGAACTTGAGAGAAGAGACCAAAATACATTCGCAGGGAAAAGACTGGGATTTTTTTCAACTTCTTGGAAATAAACTCTAATAACTGAGGAGATGTAGAGAAGGCGAGGTGAGAGGGGCAGTGGCTTCTTCAGCCACTGGTATAATCTACTATGCAAAGTTTCCAGATCAGAGAGATTTGAGCTTTACTGTTAGGTGATGACATTAAACTATGACAGTTAACACTTTGAGTTTTTAATATGTAGCACTGCTATGGTTTTTCCAGTGGTTATGTATGGATGTGAGAGTTGGACTGTAAAGAAAGCTGAGTGCTAAAGAACTGATGCTTTTGAACTGCGGTGTTGGAGAAGACTCTTGAGAGTCCCTTGCACTGCAAGGAGATCCAACCAGTCCATTCTAAAGGAGATTGGTCCTGGGTGTTCTTTGGAAGTAATGATGCTAAAGCTGAAACTTCAGTGCTTTGGCCACCTCATGCGGACAGCTGACTCATTGGAAAAGACTCTGATGCTGGGAGGGATTGGGGGCAGGAGGAGAAGGGGACAACAGAGTATGAGATGGCTGAATAGCATCAGTGACTCGATGGAAGTGAGTTGGGGTGAACTCCAGGAGTTGGTGATGGAGAGGGAGGCCTGGCCTGCTGCACTTCATGGGTTCTCAAAGAGTCGGACACGACTGAGCGACTGAACTGGACTGAACTGAACTGAACTGAAGCACTTTCCATTACATGATATAATTTCACCAGGACTTCCCCAGTGGCTCAGTGGTAAAGCAACCTGTCTGCAACGCACGAGACATGGGTTTGATCCCTGCATCGGGAAGATCCCCTGTAGAAGGAAATGGCAATCTACTCCAGTATTCTTGCCTGGAAAATCCCATGGACAGAGCCTGGTAGACTTCAGTAAGTACATGGGGTTGCAAAAGAATCAGACACAACTCAGCAACTAAACAGTAACAACAAGCACTTTTATCACATGATATCATTTCGTCATTACAACACTGTTAAACTGAGTCCTCTTCAAATCCACTAATTTACACCTTAACTGCTATGTGACTATCTTTGAAGATAGAGCCTTTAAGAAAGTAATTAAGATGAAATCAAATTAAAAGGTGGGACTCTATTTAAATAGGCTTATATCCACATACAAACAGTGGAAAATTCTTAAAGAGACAGGAATATCAACTACCTTACCTGTCTCCTGAGAAACCTTTATGCATCAAGAAGGAAAAGTTAGAACCAGACATGAAACAATGGACTGGTTCAAAATGGGGAAAGGAATATGACAAAGCTGTATATTGTCACCCTGTGTATTTAACTTATCTGCAGAGTGCATCATGCAAAATGCTGAAGTGGGTGAATCACAAGCTGGCATCAAGATTTCCAGGAGAAATATCAACAACCTCAGATATGCAGATATACCACTCTAACGGCAGAAAAAGAAGAGGAACTAGAAAGTCTCTTGATGAGGGTGGAAGAGGAGAGTGAAAAAGCTTGCTTAAAACTCAACATTCAAAAAACTAAGATCATGGAATCTGCTCCCATCATTTCATGGCATGAAGAAGGGGAAAAAATGTAAACAATGATAGATTTTATTTTCTTGGGCTCCCAAAATCACTGCAGATGGTGATCAAAGTAATGAGATTAAAATATGCTTGCTCCTTGGAAGGAAAGCTGTGACAAACTTTGTCAGCATATTAAAAAATAGGATATTCCTTTGCTGATGAAGACCCGTATATTTAAAGCAATGATTTTTCCAGTAGTCATGTATGAATGTGAGAGTGGGCCATAAAGAAGGCTGAACACCAAAGAATTACTTTCTTTGAATTGTGTGTGGTGGTGAAGACTCTTAAGGGTCCCTTGGACTGCAAGGAGAACAAACCAGTCCATCCTAAAGGAAATCAACCCTAAATATTCATTGGAAGGACTGATGCTGAAGCTGAAGCTGAAGCTCCAATTCTTTGGCCACCTGATGAGAAAAGCCAAACTCATTAGAAAAGACCCTGATGCTGGAAAGATTGAAGGCCGGAGGAGAGGGGCATAATAGAGGATGAGATGATTGGATGGCATCACTGACTCACTGGACTTGAGTTTGAGCAAACTTCATTAGATAGTGAAGGACAGGCAAGTCTGGCATGCTGCAGTTCATGGGGTGGCAAAGAGTTTGAAATGAGCTAGTGACTGAATAGGTCAATGTCCTTAGAATAAGGACAACAACAATGTGTTTATAAGGAGAGGAGGAGACACCAGGAGTGCCTGTGCATAGATGAAAGGCCATTTGAGGATAGGATGAGAAGATGGTCATTTGCAATCCAGGAAGAGTGCTTTCACCAGAAACCAGATCACCTTTCACCTTAAGGCTTCCAGCATTCAGAACTATGAGAAAACAAATTTCTGTGTTTAAGTCACCTGCTCTGTGGTATGCTGTTAGGACAATCTGAGCAGACTAGTAAAAACACCATTGAGAGAATGCTATTATTATCACACTTTTTAGCCAGGAATGAGTCTTTGAGAAATGAAATAATTTTGTTCACAGTATTGAGGAGAGGGCAAAGCACACCTTGAACCCAGGTTGTCTTACTCTTAGAATCATGATTTTATTTACTTTACAAGTCTGCCACTCTGATATAGACAGTTATGTGTAGCTGGATAGTTTCACTCTGTTTGATTATTATAATATTGGATCCACATAATGTTTTCCGTCATTATATAAAAATCAGGCAATTTAGCAAATAAACTCTATCTTCCTTGGTAATCCTAGATACAATAAGCTATCTTTAGTTACCTAAATAATTTTCCAATTTGCCACATAAACAAGGCTTGCAATGCAATAGAAAGGCCTACATTCATACTTTCTAAGTACTTTTAAGAAATAATTTTTTAAACTCTCAATATTCTATTAAATGAATAATTAGAAATATTTGAGTTTCAATAAGTAGTAATTTATCCCATTTATATTCTGCATGTGCTCATATTAAATAAAAGCTAATTAGGTATTTCTGAGAATACTTGGAGATGATCCTTTGAGGAAACAATGGCAAATGATAATGATTTGCAACAATTACATCTTCTTTTTTGCTCAATTCAAGATTAACAAAATGGAGCAGTTTATCATTGAGGTAATTTATCAATACTTGAATCATTAAGTGAAAGGCATGTGCTTACATAGTTTCTGAGATAGTTGTTTTATAATCTTCGGTGTTTAAAAATATGAAACTAGAAAACAGTTTATATTCAGAAATGTCTAAAAACATTTTTTCAAAAATTTCATTACTTTACTACCATTTACTTTTATACAGTAATTTTCAGATACTTTCAACTAGCAAATAATTATTGAAGGCCTACAGTGCTTTTGATACATATACCTTCACAAGACAATGTCAGGCAGCCTCACATAGGTCCTTGGATATTAGAATCATTATTTACATACACAAAACACTCCCTTCCTTGAACCATAAAATTCAGTCTGTCTTGTCTTTTTCTGATTGACCACAACTTTACTTCTTAAGTTGTTTTATTTCCTCAGATTGACTGCAGGTAAACAATTGTTTTCATTCCTTCTTTTTCTTTTATTTCCTTTTTAGGAGTTTAATATTATGCATAATGGTTGATCAGAAATAATATCATATAATAAACACTATGAAATTAAGGAGATTCTGAAACTATCATAAAGTTGTTGAATAAATAAATCCTCATGTTTCTTGCTGATGTACTGCTTTAGATGACAAGGAAGCCCAATGACCATTTACTTTTCCCATTCAATTTTAAACATATATGAATTTCACATCTCTGTACCTACATTTACTCTCCTGTGGTATAAGCAGTAGCACTGGAATTACTCTTTTATTTCAATAAAAAGGCAAAAAATAGTTAATCTATAGTTTATCTTACATTTTAAAAAGTTCTCTTACAGGACAAAACTAGTTTTCAGAAGCTTGGAAGGGGCAGAGAGGAGGGAACATTTCATGACTTTCATCAACATTCTTTCTATGTGTGAGATTCAGACACAGCTCTATATGGCTAGCAGCCTGCTCCAGAACTCTCTTGTATAAATCCCTGGAGAAGCATCCAGGGAGAAAACTCATCATAAAGGAAGAGTCAGACAGTCAAGCCTGGCTTTGAAAAAAAGCTTTCATTATCAGCCAAGAGAAGCAATTCTGAGTACAGCATGATGTTCATCACTCATATTTGTCTTTGAGCCTAACCACCCATGGACTTCTATCTGAGTCTTATTAGGGGAAGAGAGACACACAAGTCAAAAATAGAATTACTGTTTTTCAATTAACACTTTTAAGATATTGTGACATCAGCTACTTTGATACATATCTGTAAATGACAGAAAAAAAGATTTGTTCCCTCTTATGTAGATAACTGGAGAAGGCAATGGCAACCCACTCCAGTACTCTTGCCTGGAAAATCCCATGGACAGAGGACCCTGGGGGGCTGCAGTCCATGGGGTTGCTAAGAGTCGAACACAACTGAGCGACTTCACTTTCAGTTTTCACTTTCATGCATTGGAGAAGGAAATGGCAACCCACTCCAGTGTTCTTGCCTGGAGAATCTTAGGGACAAGGGAGCATGGTGGGCTACCATCTATGTCGTTGCACAGAGTCGGATATGACTGAAGCAGCAGCAGCAGCAGCAGCAGGTAGACAATACAATGTACATTCAAGTATTGAAAGTACTCAGGAAAACACTATGACTTTGGACCAGCTGACAGACTGTGGTCCATCTACAGCAATAGAGTCTTAACAAGAGATAGTATTATTCCAAAGCAGTGGTTTGTCTGTGTGAACCACAGACACTCTACTGGAAGTGGAAGGGAGAGAGGGCAGATTATTTTATTTTAATGAAATAGTTTACGTAATTGTGGAGTCTTGGTGAACCCAAAATCTGCTGAAGAGTTCAGCAAACTGGAGATCTGGGAAACAGTTTCAGTGCAAGCCCCAAAGAAGTCAACTGACAGCTTTTTTTCCCCTTTCAGGGAGGTCAGTCTTTCTTCTATTAAGGCCTTCAGCTGATTCAATAAGACCCACTCACATTATGAAAAGTAATCATCTTTACTCAGATTCCATCAATTTAAATATTAATCTCATCCAAAATGTACCCGGAGAAATGACAGATGAAATATCTGAGAACTATGGTTTAGTCAAACTGAAATATCAAACTAATCATTATAGTCCTTTTTCCCAGTGATTTTTTTTTTCTGTATATCTTCAAGTAACACTTGAATTCCCAAATTCATTTCTATAGGCTATTGCATGCAATATTATCACCATCATCCCCTTTTATATTACCACTTTCTGTGCAAACACACATACACCACACATACATGGTTGATTCCATTTTTCTAGAGAATTGGGACTAACACAGGCCCTTTGTTGGATATAGTAGGCAGAGTAATGGCCAACCAAAGATATTTATGTCTTAGTTCCCAGAGCCTATGAACATGGCAAACAGAACTTTGCATATATGATTAAGGATAGTGAGAGAGATGGTTATTCTGTATTATCCAGGCAAACCCAATGAAATCACAGGACTCCTCACAAATACACAAAGAGGCAAAAGAATTAGAATTAAAGATGCAAATGTGATGACCAGAAGCAGATGTTGGAATGATGCAGTTGTTGGCTGGTGGCCACAAGCTAAGGAATGATGCTGGTAACTTCTAGAAGTTGGAAAAGGCAAGGAAACAGCTCCTCATCTGGGCCCTGTAGAAGGAATGTGGTTTTACCAACACTTTGATTTTAGCCCCATGAAATTCATCTCACTTCTGACCTCTAGAACTATAAGATAATAAATTTTGTTGTTTCAACATACTAAGCTTGTGCTAGTTTCTTACAGCAGCAAAATTATAATAACAATATGATAGAATGCTGCCATAGTAGATGAGGATGAAAGCATGCAAAAAGGAAAGAAGAAAGTAAGGAAAAAAGGATGGAACTGGGAAGAGTATGAGACAAAGAACAAAGGATTAATGAGAAAAAAAGGATAGGTAAGAAGAGGACCAGGACAGACAGTACAAATCCCAATGCTTGCCTCAGAGTAATAGCATTAGTTTCATAGAAGTTGGACTATTCTTTAATGATTTCAAAGTGCTTACAGATATTCCTACATTTCTTTTGAAGGTTAAAATCTTTTGGTATACTTAGCAAAAACTTAACATGTTTTCATTTTCCATGATTGCTTCTTTGTTTAAAATATACTAATATTATATCTTCATTGTGATAATTCAACAATTGATATTGCTTGAAAAATCTCTTGCTGTAAAATATACTACAATTTGTGTAATGACTTTATTTTGTATATAAGCTAGCATTTTCCTAAAATGTAAATAACATAAGACTAACGTAGTTTTAATATGAACAGTCCTATAATTTAACACACAAAGATGTTTTTTCTCTGTTTGTATATTTAATATCTCAAGGACATTTCATGGTGTCACAGATAGTTCTAACTTCTCCTGTCTTTGCTGTAGCTACTTAGAAATTTTGAAATGTTTTCAACTCCATAAAATGTTGTGCCTGAGGAATAGCATCACGTTAGTAATGATCCCTGTATTTTTCAACTTTCCATTTTTATAGTATTTTATATGCTTATATTTTTAAGAAAGGTAGTTGAATGTTTTAGTATATTGTAATTAAAACAAAGAAAAATCTTTGCTTATCTAATGCTTTTGAAAATTTCTTTATGTCAAGGTCTGAAACTCAGATTGGTGCTACAATTTTAAACACTATTTCCAAAGACTTCTTCAAAGTGGATGGAGAGAAATTTTGGTAATGAAGTGAGTAGACTGGTAAAGTGAAAGCAAGTGAAATATATATCACAGTAGAATTATAATAGAATATTTACTATATACTTATTATAAAAAGCTGATATTTTATAATATTTACATAATCATATAGCAGGCAGTTTTGGTCTTGTGGCATAAAGGGCAATGAAAATAATTGCAAGGAAGTTAAAATTTCCTTAAAGAAGAGATTTTCTATTCCCAAACAAGAATTGCCTCTTATTTCTCCTCTTCTATTAACTATGCATGAAAGCAGCAATATCATCTAAAGTATAAAACTGGAAGATGTTGGTGGTCATCTGATACTAGATCTGTTATCAAAGATAAGAATATTCTTATTGCTCTCTTTAGACTAAGATCAAGTGAATAATACTCTCTTCTTTCCTTGTGCACGTAGACTTGTCATTAATGCTGGCCATCTTTCCAGCACATGGTAAGACAGTGCCTATTACCTCCTAGGAAGTTAGGTATGACTGTGACTTGCTGTGGCAAATAAGTAGTAATATGTGACTTCTAAACAGAAGCATTAAGAACCAGTAAATGAGTTACTGCAGATATCAAGATGGAAGTCCCCTGCAACCATAATATGGACACAGTAAGTTAAGTAATAATTCATGTGTTACTTATTATAGCAGCACATATACTAGTATATTCAAACAGAAAAGTGAAGGTGAAGTTGCTCAGTCGTGTCTGACTCTTTGCAACCCCATGGACTGTAGCCTAAAAGACTCCTCCGTTCATGGGATTTTCCAAACAGAAACATACCTCAGATTCAGATAGTGTTATACTGTTTCATAACATAGGTTACAGTATCTTGAGAAACACTTCATGTTCTCTCATACATTTACATATCTTGTGATCAGAGAGATTGATTGCCATGTGTTCTATCTTTCCAATGAGATATATATATATATAATATGTAGCAAACAGCTTCTCTGTTAGCACAGCTGGTAAAGAATCCACCTGCAATGCAAAGACCTGGTTCAATTCCTGGGTCAGGAAGATCCCCTGGAAAAGGGAGAGGCTACATGCTCCAGTATTCTTGGGCTTCACTGGTGGCTCAAATTGTAAAGAATCCACCCGAAATGCAGGAGACCGGGATTCAATGCTGGGATAGGAATATCCCCTGGAGGAGCGCAGGCAACCCACTCCAGTATTTTTGCCTGGAGAATCCCCATGGACAGAGGAGTCTGGTGGAAGATAGTCTATGGGGTGGAAAAGAGCCATTCACAACTGAGCAACTAAGCACAAGTATAGCAACCAATATTGGAAGATAGATACAGTGTGCCCCTTTGGGTCAAAGGCAAGGAAGCAGCTCTTTAGAAAGGATTCAAATCCTCTGAAATTGGAGTTTAAATCAATCACAAAGCAAAACTATTGCATGTGCAGTATGAACTGGGCACCTCTTTTTTTACATCCATGGAAACTACAGAGCTGAAAGAACCTAGGCAATAAGAATATCTGTGCAAGCTGTGGTGCTGTGTGCAATAAAGTTCTCATATCCTTACCCAGAAGTTTTCCTTATTTTGCAAGCATCTATGGCTAATTCATTAGTTAGAAACAGCCAAAATCTTAGACAATTTATTGACCTGAGAATAACAATTTAAAAAAAATGAGAATGCTTAAGTAAATTATGAAATTAATAAAAATACGATAAAAACAAACCTAAAGCATGTGGTACTTTCATACAAACATTTCAGCATAGTGGTCCTCATAGAGCTTAGAAGTTTACAAGTACAGCAGAATGCATTGCATACCATCAGATCAACCAACAGATGACTTAAGTAACTAAGATTTTCCCTCAGAGGGAAGTAACTCAATTTTACTGTCTTAAGTTAACAACAAAATTTTAATTTCTCCATACAATTTATGCATATGATTGTATGTGATTATCTTACGTTCACAAATATAATGATGAATCACAATATTGAAGGATTCCCTGGTGGCTCTGATGGTAAAGTGTCTGCTTGCAGTGTGGGAGACCTGGGTCAGGAAGATCCCCTGGAGAAGCCAATAGCAACCCACGCCAGTATTCTTGCCTGGAAAATCCCATGGATGGAGGAGCCTGACAGACAATAGTCCATGGGATTGCAAAGAGTCACACACAACCGAGTGACTTCACTTTCTTTCTTTCACATTGCAGATACTGTTTGGTTTGTGATAACAATAGTAACAAGAAAAGTCGAGAAAAAAAGATTCCTATAGCCTTACTATGCTGACTTTCCTCTTGATGTTCAATCGCAAAGGCATTTCCTACTCTTTGCGATCCCATGGACTGCAGCACACCAGGTTCTCCTGTCATTCATGATCTCCCAGAGCTTGCTTAGATTCATGTCCATTGAGTCAATGATGGCATCCAACCATTTCATCATCAGCTACCCTCTCTATTATTATTTTCAATCTTTCTAAGCATCAGGGTTTTGTCCAATGAGTCAGCTCTTCACATCAGGTGGTCAAAGTATTGGAGTTTCAGCTTCAGCACCATTGCTTCCAAAGAAATTTCAGGGCTGATCTCCTTCAGAATGAATGATCTTCTTCCAATGAATATTCAAGGTTGATTTCCTTTAATATTGACTTGTTTAATTTCCTGGCAATCCAGGGGACTCTCAAGAGTCTTCCTCAGCACCAGAGTTCAAAAGCGTAAGTTCTTCAGTGCTCAGCATTCTTATTGGTCCAACGTTCACATCCATATATGACCATAACTTTGGGCTTCCCTGATAGTTCAGAAGTTAAAGCGTCTGCCTGCAATGTGGGAGACCCGGGTTCCATCCCTGGGTTGAGAAGATTCCCCTGGTGAAGGAAATGGCAACCCACTCCAGTATTCTTGCCTGGAGAATCCCATGGACAGAGGAGCCTGGTGGGCTACAGTCCACGGGGTCGCAGAGTTGGACACGACTGAGCAACTTCACTTTGACTATATAAACATTTGCTGGCAAAGCAATGTCTTGCTTTTCAATATGTTGTCTTGCTTTGTCATAGCTTTCTTTCCAAGGAGCAGTTTCAAGGATAATCACTGTCCACAGTGATTTTGGAGCCCAAGAAAATAAAATCTGTCACTTCATTCACTCTATTTGCCATGACGTGATGAGGCTGGATGCCCATCATCTTAGTTATCTGAATGTTAAGATTTAAGCCAGCTTTTCCGACTCTCCCCTTTCACCCTCATCAAGAGGCTCCTTAGTTCCTTTTCCCTTTCTTTCATTAGAATGGTATCATAAGCATATCTGAGCACATTGATTTCTCCAGCTATCTGGAATCCAGCTTGTAATTTATCCAGCCAAGCATTTCACATAATATACTCTGTATATAAGTTAAATAAGAAGGGTGACAATATACAGCTTTGTTGTACACTTTTCTGAATTCTGAAACAGTCCCTTTTTCTATATCTGGTTCTAACCCTTGTTTTTTTACCTGCATACAACTTTCTCAGGTAACAGTTATGGTTGTCTGGAATTTTCCACAGCTTGTTGTGATCCACAGAGTCAAAAGGTTTAGTGTAGTCAATGAAGCAGAAGTAGAAGTTTCTACTTCAGTAGAAGTTTATCTGGAATTCCCTTGCTCTCTCTAAGATCCAACAAATGTTAGTAACTTGATCTTGAGTCTCTCTGGCTTTTCTAAACTCAGTTTCTACATCTGGAAATTCTTAGTTCACATACTGCTGAAACCTAGCTTGAATTGAACATAAACTCGCTAACGTGTGAAATGAGAGCAACTGTATGGTAGCTTAAATACTCTTTGGCATTGCCTTTCTTTGGAATTGGAATGAAAACTGACATTATCCAGTCCTGTGGCCACTGCTGAGTTTTTCACATTTGGTGAGGTATTGAGTGCAGCACTTTGACTGCAACATCATTTAGGAATTTAACTCACTGGAATTCTGTCACTTCCCATAGCTTTGTCCATAGAAATACTTCCTAAAGCCCAACTGACTTCACACTCCAGAATGCCTGCCTCTAGGTAAGTTGCCACATCATCATGGTCTTCTGGGTCATTAAGACCTTGTTGTATGGTTCTTCTGTGTATTTTTACCCCCTCTTTTGCTTCTGCCAGGTCCTTACCATTTCTGTCCTTTATTGTGCCCATACTTGCAAGAAATGTTCTCTTGATGACTCCAATTTTCTTGAAGCAATCTCTAGTCTTTCTCATTCTATTGTTTTCTTCTATTTATGTATCGTTCATTTAAGAAGGCCTTCTTAGCTCTCCTTGCTATTCTTTGGAACTCTGCATTTAGTTGAGTATTTATTTGCCTTTCTCCCTTGCCTTTCATTCTCTGCTTTTCTCAGCTATTTGTAAAGTCTCTTCAGAAAACCAGCTTGCCTTTTTAGGGGTGATGATTTTGTTCACTGCCTCCTATACAGTGTTATGAACCTTTGTCCATAGTTCTTCAGGCACTATCTCTACCAGACAATATCTAATGCCTTGAATCTATCTGTCACCTTGACTGTATAATCATAAGGGATTTGATTAAGGTCATATCTAAATTTCCTAACGGTTTTCCCTACTTTCTTCAATTTAAGCCTGAATTTTGCAACAAGGAGCTCACAGTCTGAGCCACAGTCAGCTCCAGGTCTTGTTTTTTGTGACTTCTCCAACTTCAGCTGCAAAGAAAATAATCAGTCCGATTTTGGTATTGGCCATCTGGTGATGGCCATGTGTAGAGTCTTTCTATTATGCTGTTGGAAGAGTGTGTTTTCTATAACCACTATGTTCTCTCAACAAAACTCAGGTTTACCCTACTTCATTTTGTATTCCAAGGTCAAACTTGCCTGTTACTCCAGATATCTCTTGACTTTCTACTTTTGCATTCCAATCTCCTATGATGAAAAGGACATCTTTTTTTGGTGTTAGTTCTGTAAGGTCTTGTAGTTCTTTATGAAACTGTTCAACTTTGGCATTAGTGGTTTGGGTACAGACTTGTATTACAGTTATGTTGAATGATTTGTCTCAGAAATGAACTCAGATCATCCTGTCATTTTTGAGATTGCACCCAAGTACTTCATTTCAAACTCTTCTTTTGACTATGAGGACTACTCCATTTCTTCTAAGGGATTCTTGTCCACAGTTGTAGGTGTAATTTGCACATTCCCACTCATTTTAGTTCACTGATTCCTAAGATGTGCTCATACTTTCATTGAGTTATGCAAGTCCCTTTACCACAATAAGACTGTGATCCATGAAAGAGATGCTGATTTTAATATCTGCAAATTTTGATACTTAGGGTACAGCACATTAATTAATTGACTGTTACTATTTAAGATTGTTAATACTGTTAAAACACATGGAAAGCTACAGAATGGCTTCAAACTATTATCTGGAAATTTAATGAAGTATGAATTGCAATGAAAACATTCATAAAAGTGATTTCTGGACTTTATAAAGCCTCTTCAAAATTTAAGTAATCTTTGCATATATTATTTAAAATATTCTTACAGTAAACCTGTGAACATCTCTGAGATAGGTCACATAATTACTTTGGATAGTTGAACTGTTATTATCTATGTGTTCACTAAAAGCCTTAGGTCAAGATGGCCAATATTGAACTGAAGAATTGAATCATTCTTTCCTTATCATCAATATTAAAATGATTTTTCAAATGAAAAATAAAGTGAAATGCTGCCTAAGATGTGAAAAAAATTGTGTACCATCCAAAGACTCAGCCACCTAATGTCTAATAAAACTCTTCAGGAAGGTCTTCAGTCTGGGGAGTTGTGGAGGGCACACAGAATGTTACAGAGCATCAGTCATTGAAAACAGTCCAAACTGCTCACCTTGTTGGGTAGCTATGACAAACACGATTTTTTAAAATATTTTTTAGATTTAACATGGTAATTATAAAGTTATGCATAACCAAATCAGTAACAACTTACCAAAGAGCAAAAGTGATGCATATATAAGTAGAACACACTGCATGACATGCACTGAATGATCTTCTCATTTATAAATACAACTTAATATTTTTTCTTCAAAAACAAAGATAGAAAATGTCCATGCACTACAATATGTAGATTCTACATTATTTCATAGCTCAATGCGCCTAAGATTCTATATGCATTACTAGTGTCCAAACTTGTGATCTAACAAATTTCACAGAATTTGCATCTAACTTATTTGAAACTTTGCCCGTAAATGATTTTTTTATACAAAGATGCAAATCCACTCAGAGCTGAATGCAGAGGCCAAGATTCTATTAAGAGTTTCTGCTTTCAGGTACAGTTATTTTTCTGATGTTATTTTGCATTCTTCGATATAGAATACAGGATGCTTGGGGCTGGTGCACTGGGATGATCCAGAGAGATGATATGGAGTGGGAGGTGGGAGGGGGGTTCAGGATTGGGAGCTCATGTACACCCGTGGTGGATTCATGTCAATGTAAGGCAAAACCAATACAGTATTGTAAAGTAAAATAAAGTAAAAATAAGTTAAAAAAAAAAAGAAACTCAAGTCATGACATGTAAGTAGGGCTAATAGCTATTTTCATTTTATTTCAATGGTTGGAATAGTCAAAGATACTGAAAGGTTGTTGTTGAATCACGACGCCGGGATTCTTGGCCCCCGGAGGAAAAGAATTCAATCCCGGGCCAGAGACCAGGCTTGAATCGCTCAGAGCTTTTGTGTAATAAAGTTTTATTAAAGTATAAAGGAGACAGAGAAAGCTTCTGACATAGGCATCAAAAGGGGGTAGAAAGAGTACCCACCTGCTAGTCTTTAGCTGGATGTTATATAGTCACCAGCGGTCTGTTAATGAAAGAAAGGAATGTCTCAAAACTTAGAATGGCACCAGGCCCCTCACCCATAAGATGTATTTTGGGATAACCTTAGCTCTAAATGATTTATCTTGGGCCATGAAATGATTAACTTGAATATTGAGGAAGGGCAGATCACCATATAAATAGTTTCATTTACATAGATTAGAGGAACATTATCGGAGTATTGACATACTGGTTTATCAAGTAGGTTCTGGGCCCAAAAGGCAAACCCAACTTGAAGACAGAGTTTGGGGTAAATGCACAGTACATTAGCATAGCTTAAGATAAACATTTCCATAAGAAAAAGGCAATGGTTAACTTCAAGTGAAACTAGGTGTCATTATAGCAACACAGAATTTTAAGAGAAACCTCTTTTTAAATTTGTATAGAGAAGGAGAAAATATTTCTAGTTTGTTTCCTCCTGCCGCTTAAGAGAGATAAAATGTCTGACACTTGCAGGCTGTTTCCTCCGTTTGGAGACACCTGGCCTTCTTGCCTGTTACCCTCTCAATACTTTATATGAATTAGCAAGTGTTCTGAGGCTAAGAAATCCTGAAGAGTGACTAAGATGTTATCAAAGCCGTTTTCAGTGTTCTATTGGCTTTTCCGTTTCCCCTGTGCACTTTCTGGTAGGATGCAATTTTATTCCTATGTAGTTGTCAGTTTTACAAGTTATTCAGAGAATTGTAAGTAAATATTAAAGTCAGTGCATTTAACAGTATTTTTGGTCTGTGTGATTTAAATTGGTAGGTCTGCATTGGGATGGGGGTTGTGGAGTAACTAAATTTATTAAGGCAAAATTGAACATTTATGCTTCAAAGTATCATTATTTCAAATCAACAGTTCAGTTTAGTTCAGTTTCTCAGTCATGTCTGACTCTTTGCAACCCATGGACTGCAGCACACATAGACTGCAGTTCACAAAATAAAATTTTGAAATTTTATTTCAAAATGAAAAGGATGATAGTAATGGTGAAAATTCATCCTGCAAATAAAAGGAGTTAGTTCAGTTCAGGACACGATTTACAAACTTAGTCCTGTCCCTCTCTTTGAGACCCCATGGAATGCAGCACACCAGGCTTCCCTGTCCATCACCATCTTCTGGAGTTTACTAAAAGTCATGCCCATTGAGTCAGTGATGCCATCCAATCATCTCATCCTCTGTCATCTGCTTCTCCTCTTGCCTTCAATCTCTCCCAGCATCAGGGTCTTCTTCAATGAATCAATTCTTCACATCAGATGGCCAAAGTATTGGAGGTTTGGCTTCAGCATCAGTCCTTCCAATGAATATTTAGGATGGATGGATTGGATCTCCTTGCAGTCCAAGGGACTCTCAAGAGTCCTCCAATACCACAGTTCAAAAGCATCAATTCTTCAGCACTCAGGTTTCTTCACAGTCCAGCTCTCACATCCATACATGACCACTGGAAAAACCATAGCCTTGACTAGATGGACCTTTGTTGGTAAAGTAATATCTCTGCTTTTAAATATGTTACTTATGTTGGTCACAACTTTCCTTCCAAGAAGTAGGTGTTTTTTAATCTCATGGTTGCTGTCACCATCTGCAGTGATTTTGGATCCCATCAAATATAATGTCTGCCACTGTTTCCATTGTTTCCCCATCTATTTGTCATGAAGTGATGGGACTGGATGCCGTGATCTTAGTTTTCTGAATGTTGACCTTTAAGCCAACTTGTTGACTCTCTTTTTTCACTTTCATCAAGAGGCTTTTTGGTTCCTCTTCACTTTCTGCCATAAGGATGGTGTCATCTGCATATCTGAGGTTATTGATATTTCTCTCGGCAATCTTGATTCCAGCTTGTGTTTCTTCCAGCCCAGCATTTCTCATGATGTACTCTGCATAGAAGTTAAATAAGCAGAGTGACAATATACAGCCTTGAAGTACTCTTTTTCCTATTTGGATCCAGTCTGTTTTTCCATGTCCAGTTCTAACTGTTGCTTCCTGACCTACATATAGGTTTCTCAAGAGACAGGTCAGATGATCTGGTATTCCCATCTCTTTCAGAATTTTGCACACAGTCAAAAGCTTTGACATAGTTAATAAAGCAGAAATAGATGTTTTTCTGGAACTCTCTTCCTTTTCCTATGATCCAGTGGATGTTGACAATTTGATCTCTGGTTCCTCTGCCTTTTCTAAAACCAGCTGGAACATCTGGAAGTTCATGGTTCACATATGCTGAAGCCTGGCTTAATTTTGAGCATTACTTTACTAGCATGTGAGATGAGTGCAATTGTGTGGTATTTTGAGCATTCTTTGGCATTGCCTTTCTTTAGGATTGGAATGAAAAGTGACCAGTCCTGTGGCCACTGCTGAGTTTTCCAAATTTGCTGGCATATTGAGTGCAGCACTTTCACAGCAACATCTCCCAGGATTTGAAATAGCTCAACTGCAATCCATCACTTTCACTAGCTTTGTTCATAGTGATGCTTTTTGTAAGGCCCAGTTGACTTCAGTTCCAGGATGTCTGGCTTTAGGTGAGTGATCAAACCATCGTGATTATCTAGGTCATGAAGATTGTTTTTGTACAGTTTTTCTGTGAATTCTTGCTACATCTTCCTAATATCTTCTGCTTCTGTTAGGTCTATACCATTTCTGGCCTTTATCAATATCTCTAATTTTCTTGAAGAGATCTCTAGTCTTTCCCATTCTATTCTTTTCCTCTATTTCTTTGCACTGATCACTGAAGAAGGCTTTCTTATCTCTCCTTGCTATTCTTTGGAACTCTGCATTCAGATGCTTATATCTTTTCTTTTCTCCTTTGCTTTTTGCTTTTCTGCTTTTCACAGCTATTTGTAAGGCCTTCTCAGACAGTCATTTTGCTTTTTTGCGCTTCTTTTCCATGGGGATGACCTTGATCCCTGTCTCCTGTACAATGTCACAAACCTCCGTCCATAGTTCATCAGGCCCTCTCTCTATCAGATCTAGTCCCTTCAATATATTTCTCACTTCCACTGTATAATCATAAGAAATTTGATTTAGGTCATACCTGAATTGTATGACCTACCTTTTTCAATTTAAGTCTGAATTTGGCAATATGAGCCAAATCATGATCTGAGCCACAGTCAGCTCCCAGTCTTGTTTTTGCTGACTGTATAGAGCTTCTCCATCTTTGGCTGCAAAGAATATAATTAATCTGATATTGATGTTGACCATTTGGTGATGTACATGTGGAGAGTCTTCTCTTGTGTTGTCAGAAGAGGGTGTTTGCTATGACCAGTTCATTCTCTTGCCAAAATTCTGTTAGCCTTTGCCTTGCTTCATTCCATGAGGCCTAATTGCAATCCCATAGCCTTGGTGAAATAAATCAGGGTCAATAAGCAGGTTTCTCTCTTTTCAATAAAGTGAAAGAAAAGCTGAGAAATACAATATTTATAAAAAATTTCCCTTTATAATCAATATATGTTTCATTTATTGCAATAGTATAAAATTTATGTTATTTTCAGATGGTTGCATCCAGGTGATAATTTTATCTAATTGAGAAAAATAGTTTTAAAAACCCAATTTGTTATTTTCATTTTTTATCCATAATATGAAGAAGATTAATGAAATTTTGGCTAGTGTTGTGTGTCTTCAGCTTATAAATATCATTTTAATCAAAAGTGTCTAACTACAAGCATATATTTTAGGAGATATAGAGATTGATACCTACTTACAGGACACCTATTATTTTATAGAGCAGAAAATATATGTAATGTAATATGCTTAAGAGTAATGTGATGAGCACATTAGGATGATGCATATAATCCACTATGCAAGTTAAAAGAAAGAATGGATGATTTCTCATTACTATCAGCAGGGAGATCTTTAAGAATTGGTTGATTATATGAGCTTCTTGAAAGGTAAAGCTACTGATAGTCAATAATAAGTGAGAAAATACATGGATATAGAAAAACATGAGGATTAGAGAAAACCAATATTTCAATAAATAGCATGTGAAATTTTTACAGTGGGAAAGAAGTCTTGGAAACAAGAGCCTGAATATTGAATACATTACTTTTTACTCTCTTGGCAAAGTGAACCCTAAAGTTTCAATGGCATATGTATTTGATCTAAGAACAATATTGCAAACAACCTATTCTGATGGTGGCCTGGGAGATTAAAGTGTTGATGCATGTATAATGCTTATAGTTGTTTTATGATGACATACTGCTATATTGAAAATTTATTAATTGTTTATTCAATATTCAGCTCAAAGCCTGAGTCAGGAAGATCCCCTGGAGGAGGGCATGACAATCCAATCAAGTGTTCTTGCCTAGGATTCCCTAGGCAAGAACAGAGGAGCCTGGCAGGCTATAGACCATAGGGTCACAAAGAGTCTGACACAGCTAACAGACTGAGCACATAGGCACGCCCGCACCCTGGGTCCTGATGTATGCCATTCTTTTCTGATGAGAGATTTACCTCAAAGATTCTTTCCACAGGTCTAGAACAAAATAATCAGTGTTACGTTTAAGCACGCTGTTTAGACAGTGTTAAGTATGATGTGTTCAAGGTTGTGGCTATGGGCATTTATATTCAAAGTGTGTCATAGTTGGTACCTGATGAACTTCAATAAGTGAGAAAAGAAGCTATCTGCATACAGATGCCTTCGTATGTGCATAAGAGTGTGAAGAAGCTGAATGAAGGTACTCAGATAATCTCTTATTTGATCTTTGCACATGGCAAATGTAATCCGCCTGAGTTGACTGATGGAAAATTACAGAAAGCAAGTAATTTATTCAACAGCAGAGAATTAGGAAGTTTAAGAACTGGAATTTGAACCCAAGCTTATCCAAAAAAAACAAGTCATGGGTTGTGTTATTTTTTGTCTTTCAATCAGTGTATCTTTGCAAGTGTTGACCACCAATATATATTAATTTGTTTAACCAATGCAGACTTTCAAAATTTACATTAAAAAGTACTGTTTAGCTGTGATAAAGTGGAGATAAGAGTGTGGTATCATGGATAGCCCATCTACTGAATCTGAAATTTTGGATATTTGGATTCAGCATGATTTGGTAATGCTAGTAAAATTTTGAGAATCTCAGTGCATTCTAATACCCTGAGAGACCTTGTCTTATCTCCAAAGATATGTGTTAACTTAGGTAATCAAGGATTATGAATAAATACAAAGGGACTTATGAAGCTCTAAATCATTTTATAAAGAAACAGAGTATTTCCTCAAATCAAAAGTATGCACACAAAAGTAATGAACACTGTGACTTTCAGGAAGATATAAATGGAGAAGGTGACATGATATAAAATGTACTCACTGAAGCTACAAAATATAAAAGCATAATACAAAACTTTGAAGACACATTATTTCTGTCAAAAAGATCAGCGCTATGCTTCAACATTCCATAATAAAGCACCCAACTTTTATTGCAAATCCTGAGAACATACACTAGAGAAACGTGCAATCTGAAATTTTATATAAGCAGATGAAATTCAGGCTCAGAGATGCCTTGTTTTTCATATAGGCCTCAGGGGCATAATTCCTTTAAAGCAGAGCTCCTTAGACAGAGGTAACATCTTGCCAGTAGGTACTGTCTCACATGAAACATCTGACACTGCTCTTAGAGGTTTCTTGGATACCCAGTGGCCCCAGCTGGTATGTAGGCTATATACATAGTTTAAATAGTTCTCTTGACTTCTGGCAATTTCTGACAAACTGGAAATCCCAGCAGGAACTAAAATGCATTGACAGCTGTGGGATGGTCTGCATTGTATTTCACCTTCCAGTATTTTTTACTCTTTCAATAAAGTATATCATCAAGAGGGATGGGAGGGCTGTCAGGTCACAAATACACCACAAATGAAAAATGACAGAAGTTTTGCTCTTTGTATAAATAGGGTCTGATGTGGAGCTTAGTTAAAGTCACCCAGACTCTTGAATAAAGTTGAGAAATAGGGCAAATTTATTGTGATATTTCAAAAATCTATTTCCCATCCAGTTAGATTTGAGGAATGAGTGATGCTACTGCAAATTTTATAATAAATCAGATGAGATCTCATGGCTTGGTTCCATCCAGAGTGGACCTTATGGTTTGCCTATTAACCTCTCACTGCTAGGAACTGTTCTCTTCACAAATATAGTTACTGGGCACCTCCATGAAGTACTTGTCTTGATATAGTAGTATCAGCAAACTGGAGCTTTTGAAAGGTAGGGGTGGGTGATTATGATCTCAAATATGTCAATCAGTCCCTTTCTCAAGGATTTAGAATTAAAAATAAAAATAGTAGGTAATTTTCTCTTGGGTGATGTAACCAAAGATATCAAAATTCAGGAAGAATATCTTGAACAAATTCCATCTGTTACTTTAGAAAAGAAGCAATAGAAAGACTCATAAAGAAATACTCATAAAACAGACATGCAGAAAGGCAGAGAGAAAATTCATTGGTTCTCTATTCCTAGACAGGCTCAATCCATTTTTGAGCTCCATTTATTTTCTCTCTCTCTCTCTCTCTCTCTCTCTCTCTCTCTCTCTCTCTCTCTCTCACACACACACACACACACACACACACACACTATATATATATTTGTCTCTTTAAGAAGTTCTTCTGTTTTTCCTAGCTTAATGTAAAGGGATGCAACAGATGATTCTCACTGATATTCACTACTAATGGAAATACATTATTTCTAGTCATGCCCCTTCTACAAGAAAGCATACACTGAAAAAATATATTACAATAATGGAAATTACTGGTGGAATAAGTACTGTATTAAGTTACATGTCAGATAATCAGAGTAACAAAGTAGAAAGATACAAGTGTTAAAGCCAAAAACATTGACTCTGGCTCTTATCAAATATGTGGTCTTAGATTAATTATTTAAACATTCTTCATCTTAGTGTTTTCTTAGGCAGATTTATTATTTGTAGTCACACAGGCCCCAAAATTCATAATGGCCTGGGATTTAATACTCTGTTTTCATCATGTTGAAAGTCTTAATGATTTTATCTTCCAATTTGTGCTTTGTAAGTGAAGTTTGATGAGACAGTGGAGCGTGTCCTAAGAGCTTGGAGCCTTGGACTATACAACCCTGCTTCTACTGACCTCAGCCTCCTCAGGGAGGGTATTTCTCTGTCAATTTCTGACCTTTAGACACCTTGGACCCCACTCAGACTCCTTCTCCTCCTGTTTTGCATCTGTGGCTGTCCTTTCCAGGGCTGCAATTGCGCTGTATCACTGGAGT
Organism: Madoqua kirkii; assembly: GCA_006408675.1. Taxonomy (NCBI): domain Eukaryota; kingdom Metazoa; phylum Chordata; class Mammalia; order Artiodactyla; family Bovidae; genus Madoqua; species Madoqua kirkii. The sequence goes on along the minus strand of SJYC01145628.1, from coordinate 9,020 downwards.
ACGGAGAGTCCAGTATTCTGTCATCACTCTTTGTTCTTGCTGGGAGCCTGGGTGCAGGGACTATTTGGTCGGATGCATGACATATGAGCTCTCTGGGTGGGGCAAAGCAATCCTCCTCCTTGGGATGACAGCACAACAGCACTTCATATCTCTTCCATTCCTGATTCCAATAGCGAATATACCTTGAGATAAAGATTGAGATACCTGGGCATTGTCCATCCACAGTGCACTGTAGCAATAGGCCATGAAAAAAAATACTCATTTGTTATCATTTTTCTTTTACTTTGGGCCCTGCAAATTATGTAGGTAGCCTTGGCTTTGCAGTGAATAAGGCTCTCATCCTGATTCCAAACAAGGACCTATCCTCTTCTAGGCTTTTCTAGCAAGGGGTTGGTTGGGTTTCTAAACGTTCATTTGCATGTATTTTGGTGAAATAAAAGCAAGTCATAAGGGTTGCAGAAAAGGGAAATGCTGAAGAGAAGAAAGCATGTTGTCTCTCTCCTCTGGTTACTTTCTGTAGCTTCTTAGCTCGCGTGTCACCATTTGCTTGCAGAACAGTGGACACCTATCCTCAGGTGGGAGTAGCTTCTTGGGATTTAACCCACTGTGTTGCACAGTCACTTTTATTAAATAACAAATTGAGAAACAACATGGAGTTAGAGGAAATGGAGGGTGTTTAAACATATTATAGAAGAATTGTTGCTCTCCAGTCACCAAGTCATGTCCAGCTACTTGCAAACCTAAGAACTATAGCATGCCAGGCCTCCCTGTCCTTCAATATATCCTGAAATTTGCCCAAGTTCATGTCTATTGAATTGGTGATGCCATGCAACTATCTCATCCTCTGTTGCCTTCTTCTCCATCTGCCTTAATTTTTCCCAGTATCAGGGTCTTTTCCAATGAGTTGGCTGTTCACATTAGGTGGCCAAAGAATTGGAGCTTCAGCATCATGTCTTCCAATGAATATTCAGGGTTGATTTCCCTTAAGACTGATGGATTTGATCTCCTTGCTGTCCAAGGAGAGTCTTGAGAGTCTTGAGAGTCTTCTCCAGCACTACAGTTTGAAAACATCAATTCTTTGGTGCTTTGCCTTCTTTATGGTCAAACTCCACATCTGCACAAGACTACTGAAAAACCATAGCTTTGACTATACAGAACTTTGTTGACAAAGTAATGTCTTTGCTTTCTAATACACTGTATAGGTTTGTCATACTTTTCCTGTCAAGAAGCAATCACCTTCTAATTTCATGGCTGCAGTCATCATCCACAGTGATTTTAGAACTCAAGAAGTGGATATCTGTCACTGCTTCTACATTCTCCTCTTCCATTTACCATGAAGTGAGAGTAAATTCGGAAAACTCAGCAGTGGCCATAGGACTGGAAAAGGTCAATTTTCATTCCAATCCCAAAGAAAGACAGTGCAAAGAATGCACAGATTACTGCACAATTGTACTCATCTCACAAGCTAGTAAAGTAATGCTCGAAATTCTCCAAGCCAGGCTTCAGCAGTACATGAACCATGAACTTCCAGATGTTCAAGCTGGTTTTAGAAAAGGCAGAGGAACCAGAGATCAAATTGTCAACATCCACTGGATCATCAAAAAAGCAAGAGAGTTCCAGAAAAAACATCTATTTCTGCTTTATTGACTATGGCAAAGCCTTTGACTGTGTGGATCACAATAAACTGTGGAAAATTATTCAAAAGATGGGAATACCAGACCACCTGACCTGTCTCTTGAGAAACCTATATGCAGGTCAGGAAGTAACAGTTAGAGCTGGACATGGAACAACAGACTGCTTCCAAATAGGAAAAGGAGTATGTCACCCTGCTTATTTAACTTCTATGCAGAGTACATTATGAGAAATGCTGGGCTGGAAGAAGCACAAGCTGGAATCAAGATTGCCAGGAGAAACAGCATTACCTTCAGATATGCAGATGACACCACCCTAATGGCAGAAAGTGAAAAGGACCTAAAAAGCCTTTTGATGAAAGTGGAAGAAGAGAGTCAACAAGTTGGCTTAAAGGTCAACATTCAGAAAATGAAGATCATGGCATCACTTCATGGGAAATAGATGTGGAAACAGTGGAAACAGTGTTAGACTTTATTTTGGGGGGCTCTAAAATCACTGCAGATGGTGATTGCAACCATGAAATTAAAAGACCCTTACTCCTTGAAAGGAAAGTTATGACCAACTTGAGGTGAGGTGAGGTGAGGTGAGGTGAGGTGAGGTCGCTCAGTCGTGTCCGACTCTTTGCAACCCCATGGACTGTAACCTACTAGGCTTCTCCGTCCATGGGATCCTCCAGGCAAGAAAACTGGAGTGGATTGCCATTTCCTTCTCCAGGGGATCTTCCTGACCCAGGGATCGAACCCAGGTCTCCTGCATTGGAGGCAGACGCTTTAACCTCTGAGCCACCAGGGAAAATTAGATAGCATATTTAAAAGCAGGGATATTACTTTGCCAACAAAGGTCCGTCAAGGCTATGGTTTTTCCAGTAGTCATGTATAGGGGAGAGATTGGGGGTTAGAGGAGAAGGGGATGACAGAGGATGAGATGGCTGGATGGCATCACCACCTCTATGGACATGAGTTTGAGTGAACTCCAGGAGTTGGTGATGGGCAGCAAGGCCTGTTGTGCTGTGATTCATGAGGCTGCAAAGAGTAGGACATGAGAGGGCAACTGAACTGAACTGAGATCTTAGAAGAGCTAAGATCAATTAAAACAGTCAATATAAAGTAGATAGAAAAATGCACTACATAGTATTTTATATACAGAAGTCATTAGTCATATAATAATTTTATAGTATTGTACTTCTTCCTTCTGAGAAGTAGAAGCATATTGAAGTCTTATGATAAATTAACTTTTGATTCTCTTACCATTACATGGGTAATTTTGATATAGTGGCAATTTATAAATGTTTAAAAACTTCAGTTTGGACAGTGTTTTCAAGCCCTTCCTATCAGTTCTGTTAAGGTAAGAAGCAACACTGATTAATTTAATTTTCACCTCTTCTATCTGTTCCTGATCACTTGCTAGTAAAAGTGCTAAGAAGCAGTGAAATAGCCAAAAGGCAGACAGGAGCTGAAACAAACAAACAAAAAGGTTATTTTTAATTCCTCAAATTTGTCTAACATTTCAACCACATCTCTATCATAATTATATAGTCATCTTTCATAACTGTGTATGCAAACTGTTATTAATGCACAACAAATAGCATTAATCACTAAGTCTGGAGTTGAGCAGTTGAAATTCTAATATAGACATAGTCATGATCAAACTTTGTAGGGTTACTTATGTCTACAACAATGCACAGATGATGGAATGACATAGCATGAAGCTTTTGTTGAGACTGTGGACTGCCTATCATATCATACATGAGAAAACCAAGGAGTAAAGATAGTGAAAAACTAGTTCATGATTATACAATAAATAATAAAGCCAAGTCTAGATAATAGATACACTGCTGTCTAGTCAGTAGCTGCTTCTAAAATCAAACCAACGTTTGCAATTGTTTATGATCCAAAAGTAAATCTGCACTTATAATTACTACTCTATAATTTACATCTTTTCCTAACAAATTGTATCATTTCTTTCCATAATTCATAGCTTATGTAAATTCACAAACAAAAGAAAACTCAGAACTTCATGTAATGAGACCACGAAAGATTAACTTGCTTGCTAGAAGGCAAGTGAGGTCTTGAAATCAAGCCATTTCACTACCAAATTAATATTTTAGTTCTCTTTGCATATAATAAATATATTAATGTCTTTCTGAAAACTTTGGAGATGTGAATAAAAAAAATCATTTCAATGGCCTTTTTAGAACTGAGCTATTAGGGAAACCTAATAGGTACAGGATATCACATTTGGTGTTATCATTTTAGAACCAAAGATCTGATTAATATTCACTGGCTTTGTCTGAAAATGAAAGAGTATGATGTTTATCAACATACAATGGTGTTTGTTCATCACACTGATTTTTTATTATGAGTTTTCACAATTTGAAATAATAACTACAAAACAACCCAAATGGATTTCTGATTGTTCATTGTTTATAGCATCTGTAGCAAATACGTTGGCATGACATTCACAACTAGCGTGCTTTATTTAAAATTAAAGGGAAAATAGTACTAATTATAAACATTGTCTATAACAGAGCTTTGTGGTTTACATAATCACATTTTGTAAAAGAAAAGAGGCAAGCTTGGTCTGACTTCATTTTTTCATCAGAAAGGATCTGAATATCTTCTTCCCATGGTACCAGCTGCACTGTTTTTGCATGAGATCAGTGTGTCTCATTTCAATAGCCTGAAGAGAGTTTACTTTTGAAGAGCTGTGTCTTGCAAATGTGCCAGGGGAAGGATAATTTTACTCTCTGTAATAGCATGTAACAGCTAGTCCTGTCCAGAAATTCTGTTTCTCAAGCTATGACTAGACCAGCATTGTCACTAACACTCCCAGTCTTAAATAAAAAGGCTCTTTTTTTTTTTTTTGCTATTTTTCTCAAGGATCATTTTCTGAAGTAATTAAATGCATAAATAAATTAAAAGTTAGATTAAAAAGTAAATAATTTATTTTGTGGCCTCTAAACTCAGGCAGGCTTCCCTTTTATTTTTTGAATGCAGGAAAAAAATACATTAGAGCAAACAAATAAGCTCAGACCGAAGTAAAAATTTAAAGTGTGTGTGTTAGTCGTGCAGTCATGTCCAACTCTTTGTGATCCCATGACAGCAGCCCATTGGGATTCTCCAGGCAAGAACACTGGAGTGGGTTGCCATTTCCTTCTCCAATGCATGAAAGTGAAAAGTGAAAGTGAAGTTGCTCAGTCTTGTCTGACTCAGCGACCCCATGGACTGTAGCCTACCAGGCTCCTCTGTCCATGGGAATTTCCAGCTAAGAGTACTGGAGTGGGATGCTATTACCCATAGTCTAACATAATATCTAATGAAAATATCTGATGGTACTTCTTGATAAATAATTTTAGTTATGAATTATATATGAGAAGTCAATGATTGAAATAAAGATAAAAGATAAAATATAAAGGTCTGCAGAATATAATTCAGACTTCTACATATTACTTGATAAAAGCAATAAAATTATGAGGACATAAATGCAAAATAACATCAATAGCCTTTAAAGCTAGACCTTAGAAAACAATAATGCTGCAATTACAAAGCAATGTAGAAACATAATGTTAATCCCTTCCTCAAGGACTAGAAAAACACTGCTGCTGCTACTGCTAAATCACGTAAGTCATGTTCTTCTCTGTGTGACCCCATAGATGACAGCCCACCAGGCTCCTCCATCCCTGGGATTCTCCAGGCAAGAGTACTGGAGTAGGGTACCATCACCTTCTCCGATATTTAAAATCTAAACAACCTTAAAAACTAGGTAAAACCTGCCTGGAATAGATTAGATACAATGCATATAAACACACATATACCACTCTCTAGTTTGAAATTTTTCAAAAAACATATGGACAATACAATAATTTATAAATTTATTAAGCTATCTCCTTTTGTAAAGGATTTTGAAATAGTGTAGTTGGCCACATTAGTTGCCTTATCCATGAGAAGTAATACCCTGATCACTTTTCTGAGTTTGTGCTTTATTACAGTATTAATATAAAATAAAAACACTAACAAGACAAAAATCTAACTACTCCTTGGTGAAAGTTTTTAATCACTTCATAACATAACCTGCTCTAGCAAATATTTAATTATTGTTAAATGTTAACAACACATACATGTTGGTAATGTTTCCCCACTGCTAAGAATCATTATCTTTAATGGGCCTGAAAATGTTTTTGGAGACAAAACTTGTTTTGGAATATATTCCTGTTTACAAAGTCTATTGAATAGTTACAGACTAAGAAAAGGACATTGTATAAAGGGTGATTTTTAAAAAAATTTAATATCATTTAAAATATTTAAAACAAATCTTATAGACCAGAAAAAAACTAGACATACTGAATTAAACTGAGGAGTAAATCCATGGCTGATATCCCCAAAAATAAGGAAGGCTAAGTTGCATAAGGATAATTGATAACAAAGGGAATATTGAAATACAACATAAATTAAATAATTAACATTATCCAGAGCTAAAAAATAAGTAGCATAGTATAACTATTCTGCCCAATATACAGTAGAATCTAAGTCATCACTGCAGAAACAAAGAGCTTACATACTTTTTTGCATGCCTGCTCAGTTGCTCAGCTGTGTCTGACTCTTTGTGACCCCATGGGCTGCAGCTTGCCAGGCTCCTCTGTCCAAAGAATTTTCCAGAAAAGAGTATTGGAGTAGGTTCCCAGGCCATCCTCCAGAGAATCTTCCCAACCCAAGGATTCAACTCACATCTCCTGCATTAACAGGTGTATTCTTTACCACTGAGTCACCTGGAAAGCCCGTATATAATCTAAATATTCTATTGAATATAGTTCTACTTATTGAGCACATATATATGCCAGGTTCTCTAGTAGATGTTGATGTTTCAAAGACATTATCAAGTCTTGAACTATATTTGACAATTTAATGGAAAAGACATTGCCCATAAGTACATAATTTCAATGTCAAACAGCAAAGGACACATCCGTACTGTTCCTCCTCACCAGCAATTTGTTTCTTCTATAAAATGTGCACAGGTCTCATCTGTTACTATAATTTAATTGGAATTTGTCATCTTCCATGCTTGGGCTGTCCAGATGCAATGATTTAATGGCTAGGGTTTATTGTGAGTTAAATATGTACCCCAGAATATTTAATAGCTAGATGATTGATTACTTCCATAATGGAACTCTGATCCACACTAGGCAAACTGGCCCACCTCCACTATGTCAGCTACAAATTGTCACTTGCACAACAATGCTGCTTGGAAGGAAAGTTATGACAAACCTAGACAGCATATTAAAAAGCAAGGATACAACTTTGCCAACAAAGGTCCTTATAACTCAAAGCTATGGCTTTCCAGTAGTCATTTACAGATGTTGAGAACTGGACCATAAAGAAGGCTGAGACAGTGAAGAATTGATGCTTTCAAACTGTGGTGCTAGAGCAGACTCTTGAGAGTCTCTTGGACTGAAAGGGATCAAACCAGTCAATCCTAAAGGAAATCAACCCTGAATATTCATTGGAAGGACTGATGCTGAAGTTCCAATAATTTGACCACCTGATTTGAAGAGCCAACTTAATGGAAAAGACCCTGATGCTGGGAAAGACTGAAGGCCAAAGGAGAAGAGTGCAGCAGAGAATGAGATGGTTAAACAGCATCACTGACTCAATGGACCTGAACTTGAGCAAACTCTGGGAGATAGTGGAGGACAGGGAAGCCTGGCTTGCTGCAGTTCATGGGGTCACAAAGAGTTGGACAAGACATGACGGAACAACAGCAATGGGCATTTGCCATCTACCGCTGTGCAGTGCTGTGCTGTGTGCTGTGCTTAGTCACTCAGTTGTATCTGCCTCTTTTGGATTATAGCCCACCAGGCCCCTCTGTGCATGAGGATTCTCTAGGCAAGAATAATGGGATGGATTGCCATGTCCTCTTCCAGGGGATCTTCCAACTCATGGATCAAACCGAAGGTCTGTCAGATTTCAGGTAGATTCTTTACTGTCTGAGTACCTCTACAAGGATTAAATCATGTGCTGCTGTAGCTGCTGATTTTCAACACCCTCCAAAAGGAGTTCAGGGTAGAAAGCAGAAATGACAATATAAAACTAAGCTGACATAAGTTGAACCTGTTTGCTTCCATTTTTATACATATTTTATTTTGCACTGCATTATGAAAAAGTTGATATCAAAACTCTTGGACTGCAAGGAGATCCAACCAGTCCATTCTGAGGATTAGCCCTGGGATTTCTTTGGAAGGAATGATGCTAAAGCTGAAACTCCAGTACTTTGGCCACCTCATGCGAAGAGTTGACTCATTGGAAAAGGCTGATGCTGGGAGGTATTGGGGGCAGGAGGAGAAGGGGACAACCGAGGATGAGATGGCTGGATGGCATCACTGACTTGATGGACGTGAGTCTGAGTGAACTCCGAGAGGTGATGATGAACAGGGAGGCCTGGCGTGCTGCGATTCATAGGGTTGCAAAGAGTTGGACACGACTGAGTAGCTGAACTGAACTGAACTGAATTGATATCAAAACAAAAGTAATATTGGTATTATAATGAAATGTCTCCTCTAACTTAAATAATGTAAGCAACAATTGTTTAAGGAAGTGTAAAGAAACTCCACATCTATATACTTGTTTTAACAGATAAAATATGATTTCTTAAATTCTTTTTTTTTTAACATTTCAAAACGTCTACAATCAAAATTTGCTTAGAAATTAAACTCAGTGAACTAATATAAAGTTTTAAACATCATCTCCTCAAGTTGTTCTGCTCGGCATTTCAATTTTGTGAATACTTAGGTTAAAATTGACCTTACTATCTCTCTGAACATATTCGTATTTTTATAAGACAGACTAGAAATAATAGAGTTCTATAGACTAGAAATTATATAGTTCTTCACTGATTTAACAAAAACTGCATATATTTATTTTGAATTATATAAGAAAGCTCCCTACTTCAAGACAAGAATATCATACTCCATTTAATATTAACTAAATGTCCACCTGCTGAATTATGTGATTAACTGAGTGAGCCCAGGCATTGTGTTCTTTTTTAGCACTAGTTTCCTCCACTGTAGAAGCAGATAGATTATCTGAATCTTGAGGCTATGTGTGAGTTAAATATTTTGAATGCTTAAGATAAGGTCTGGTAACACATTATATCTCAAACTGTAATCGATTTCATTCTTATTAAAATTTACTTGTTTTATTATTTATGAATGAGGATACTATCTTATGATTTATTTCATACTTAGATATAATTTTCACAGTACACAAGCTCCCAATCCTGAAACCCCCTCCCTCCTCCCACCCCATATCATCTCTCTGGATCATCCCCGTGCACCAGCCCCAAGCATCCTGTATCCTGTATCGAACATAGACTGGCGCATAGTAAAAATAATGTTC
>SJYC01145627.1:0-10171 GCA_006408675.1 Madoqua kirkii | reverse complement strand
CTTAATACTATCATGTGGTAGAATATGATTTTATGTATCTATTTAAATACCCAAATATTATCTGAGAGCCATAGATTTATATAAAAATTAAATATCTTTTCAAGTCAAATAATGTCACATTGATTTTATCTGCATTTATGAAGTTTCACAGCAGGAATATAAATGGCACTTTGCTTGTTATAAGTTTCTTAGTTGTTATAATTGGATCTATAATTTTATAACTTTGATACTATGGAAAAATAGACATAAGCATGAATTTCTAAGTAGATGCATTTGCAAGGTCAGATCAAGAAGAAATGATTACATTACAAAAAATATTTAATCGATCACTTATTTGGAGTCAGGTACCTTAACCTGTATTATCCCATTTATTCTTCACAGCCACTACATACAGTGTATGCTAATATTATCCTAGTTTTACAGAAGAAAATGCATAAGGATAGAGAAGTGATATAATTAATCAAAGGAAGATACAGTGTTTTAATCCCAAGAAGTCTGTTTTCTATGCCTGTGCTTTTCAACTTGTATATCTTGTTGCCTTTCAAATGTGTTCTCATTTCTTAGTTTGAACATAAACTTGGTGTTGCTTTATTAATTTGCATTTGACTTTTCACATTTTGATGTTTATTTAATCATTGGGTAATAAATGTTGTAATAATAGTCTTAATACTGCTGGTCATGGTTTTTCTTTAATATTCTACCGCCTCTACTTGTAACATTCTGCTTTGTCATATGGTAAGCTAGAGTGGAGAGCCAGAAGGTAATGGATTCTAATGGTTAAGTGAGTGGTTAATTTTTGTTATGATTAGTCCCCACCCTACTGAGAAGTCAGAGGCAGAATGTCTTGTTGTTTGGTTGCTATTCAACACTTATCTTTTCTTTTGTCTTTCTTAACATTTTGAGAGGGTATACACCCTTCTTCCACTCATCCAAGTGCCTTTGGGAAAGCTGCTGTGACTCTCTAGCTCCGACTCTAATCCTTACCATTCCACATGTGCACACATGCATGCACGCTGAGTCTTGTTTGACTCTTTGAGACCCCATGGACTGTAGCTCATTAAGTTTCTCTGTCCATGGATTTTCACAGTAAGAACACTAAATGAGTTGCCACTTTCTTCTTCAGGAGATCTTCCTCACCCAGGGGCTGAAGCTGCATCCCCTGTGTCTCCTGCATTGCAGGCAAAGTCTTATTACCTCAGCTGTAAAATTTTATGCTGTATTGGTCCTGTCATTCAGCTAATATGATAAAGTTCAGGTAATTCAAATTTAGAGTCCATACTCTTTATATTAAACTCTATTTTTTTTATGAGATGAGAGTGCACACATATACCATATTACAGGAGAAGAAATTCATTAGATAATGGAAACTGTCACTTATTCCTATTTATTCCAACACAAGCAAAAAGGAAACTCTCTTAAGTATGTTCTTAGGCAAGTATGCTCACTGTTTAATGGATAATATCACATTATTATTATCATTATAGATATACCAATTAGGGTGTTTTTTAATTCCATTTTTGAAATCCATATTCAGAACCAAGTCTAAGAGAAACAGTTAAGTGAAGTTGTTCATTGCTTTCCCCTTCCTCTACTCTTCTTTCCAAGTTGTTCATTGCTTTCCCCTTCCTCTACTCTTCTTCTTCCTCATTAGCACTCCCAGGTAATGGGAGCCCTCATTTTGCCTTTCACCAGCTCAAGACTCTATAGCTGAAATGCTCCGAGGCTTCCACTTGCCAAATCTTCTCTCCATTAAAACAAATCAATTATATTTTCCTCAAATAGGTCCTAGGAAAAAGAATAATGGCAGTTAATAATTTATAGCTCAGCTGCTCTTAGTTTATTAATTTGCTTCTCCATTCTTTATTCATTAATTAGAAAATGTTTATTTGATAATTTCCACTTATAAAGGACTGTGAGAGGGATGCAGAATTGGTGCCAGTACTCCAGGAACTATCTGACTTACTGAATACATGGAATGTATTTATAAATAAATAATTTATACTAACAAAACCAGTAAAGGGATCCCTAAAAGAGTACAGCCTAAATTCTGTGAAAGTAAAGACACTACTTTAATTGTTGGGCATTTTTATATGGATCTTAAGAAAATACAAGATTAGAACTTTAAATTTGAATCCCTATAATTGATTACTTGGACTTAATTATATTTTTGCCTTCACGGTTTTGCATATTTAATAATGTCAACTACAAGGCCATCTTCTTCACGCTAGAATTCAGGATGGATAGAATTCAGTTAAAGGCTTTTAAGGATAGAAAGAATGATACTTCTCTGTTTTGTACTTAATGTCTGTGGGTATTTCTGCCAATGACACACTTCTCTAGCAACAATGACAGATATTAGACTGAGAATGGAAACAGAAACTCAAGCCAGCTGATAATCTAAATATCTTTTATCTCAGTAAATGATCTCAACTTCTCTTTAAATGCTTTAGTCTTTCTTGCCTGTGTGTGTGTGTGTGTGTGTGTGTGTGTGTGTTACTTGCTCAGTTGTTTCCGACTCTTTGTAACCCCACAGACTGTAGCCCACCAGGCTTCTTGGTCCGTGGGATTTTCCAGGCAAGAATACTGGAGTGGGTTGCCATTTCCTTCTCCAGGGTATCTTCCTGACCCAGGGATTGAGTCCTGGTCCCCTGCATTGCAGGCAGATTCTTTACCATCTGAGCCACCAAAGAAGCCTTAAAAATATGCTAAACTTTAAAGGCAACTCTTCAAGGTGCAAATGCCTTTTCTTTTGAGCATTTCTTACCCTAATTAATATCTTCATTAAAAGAAATCAAGTATAACTTTTCAGCATCTTTGAAAGAAGGGCTTCAGCCTCAGCCATCTCAAATGAATGACTATATTTTGGGGTGTTTGTATATATGTATTTATTAGTTTCTAAAAATTGAGATTTTCATTAATATTCTTCAGGATTTTATTCTATAATCACAGATTCATGGTTACATTATTGCTTACTTAATAAAGAAAATGTTTGACCTGAAAAGTAAACAGGAAGATGGTCTGGAATAAGCTTAGATTTTTTTCTATGAAATAGATCTGTCCTCAAAAACATATTGATTTTGACAGGTAGAATACAGTCCCAACATTTGGCTTCAAGGTGATTGTGAGGGTAAAAAAAGAAGCCAATCTGGCTTCCATTTAATGGTCTTCATCTCCAGCTGGCTAAAACCTCTAGACTATACATTTTCCAAGCAAAGATTACAGAGAAAAGAACCTTAATTCCATAACTATATCCAGATTCTCATGAATTAATTCATTAGTTCTAAATACATTACATCCTTAAACCTCTACCTAAACTTATGTGAAGTCATTCATTTTCATCATTCTGGGTTTTAAGTGGTAGTTCAAACTTTTAAAACTACTAATTAGCAACATCAACAAGATACAGTATATTATATTCACAAAGAGGTAAGATAGATAGAACCTCTAAGTGCTAGATAGGTATTTTCTTCTCAATATATTCATTTCTCTCTCTCTTTTTTTTTTTCAATCTAAATTTGGCAAAAGTGTTCAAGCAAGTTAAAGCTGAACAAAAAGACATAGCACAAGAAATGAATGCCAAAAATCCTCAAATACTTGAGTGTTTCTATGTTGTTTAACTTTTGATGATCAGCATTGATTTATTTTTGGACAGGGGTAGTCTTTGTTAAATACACGTCATTTAAAATTTCAAAGTAGTCAGTGAGAAAATCTAAAAGAAACATTCCAAGTATTGAAAAGCTGTATATTTTCCTCAAAATAGTATAAATCAATATGCTGGAAACAAGACAACAAAGTTATAGTTTAAAATATCCATACTACTGACTACAAAAGACATTCAGAATTGCTGGCATAAAAACAATTAATTAGACCTAAAAAGGGATAAACTGCCAAGCACCTGGGCCACATATTGCTGCATATTGCCTCAAGGCTGATTTTCTATTTGGTTTCTTCAAACTTGAATTTTCTTTCTTCCTTTATTTGTCTTTTTATAGTCATGCTTGTCATTTTCCACAATAGTAACTACTTTGGATCCTTCTGATATGTGTCAAGGACAATAATAAACTAGTCTTGCAAATATGATAATTTTTACTTTAGTAAATGAAATTATTCTTCTCCTTGTAACAGTACTCAGATTAGAAGTGGCATTATTTAATAGGATTTCAAGTATAAATATACCCCTCTTAGACTTCTTGAGGAATGATACTATGTCCTTTCCACCATGTTGTTGAATTTTTATAGACATAAAATTGACTGTGATACATCATACATACATATATTATATGTATCTATCTATCTATATATGTTTTTTATATATATATATATATATGTATTTCTCAACATCAATAACCTATAAAGCACCCATTATATGCTAACCTTGAGTTAGTAATTTGGTTGCATGTCTTGAGGCTTCCCTTGTAGCACAGTCCATAAAGAATCTGCCCGCAATGGAGGAGACCTGGGATTGATTCCTGAGTTGGGAAGATTCCCTGGAGAAGGAAAAGGCAACCCACTCCAGTATTCTTGCCTGGAGAATCCCATGGACAAATAGCCTGGCAGGCTACAGTCCATGAGGTTGCAAGAATCAACATGACTTATTGACTAAACCACCACCACCTTGATCCAGCAAAGAACACTATCAGTTAGTATTTTTACTTCTATTTTTAAAGAATTTTAAAGAATATGCAATCTGAGATATTACTTACTTGAGATTAAATAGTACATAGATACCAGAACTAGGGTTTAAATTCAAATTTTGGAGTAATTAATATGGTTTTAAATAGCATGTTATATGCTAACAATTTCAAGAAATCGATAATTAATAAAAGTCAACTTGTAAACTATTTTGAAAATGTTATCAAATTTATTTTTATCCGTCAATGTTGATTAATGTCTCTTTGGTTAAATCATGAGGTTAATGCTATTTTTTTTTTTCACCATAGCAGCCAGGTAAATACCAATCTCCCTATTCAATTATTTAAAGAACATAAAACATTTATGAATGTATGAATAGAAAGTAATAAGCATCACGGAAATTAAGCAAGCTAAAACTCATGTTTTCTTATTTATAAGTCAACAATTAAGTGATGTTATGTTTAATATATGTCATTATTACCATTTAAATTCCTTCTATGCATATATATGTTACTTAACAATGAAGAATTATAAATTCAAATTAAAGATATATAGAAAATAATAATTTTATTTTGAGCTTAAACTATTTCATAAAAAATAAATATTTCCTGGAAATTTCCAGAAATCTTCCATTGAAAGCAAAATAAAACATTTTCCACAGTTGAATGTTTCAGTTCAGTGTGGTATGCTTATTTGCTCACTCATGTCTGACTCTTTGTGACCCCATGGACTGTAAGCTGCCAGGCTTCTCTTCCAATGGGAATTCTTCAGGCAAGAACACTGGAGTGGGTTGCCATGCCTTTTTCCAGGGAATCTTCCCAACCCAGGGATGTAACCCAGGTTTTCTGCATTGCAGGCAGATTCTTTACTGTCTGAGCCACCAGGGAAGCCCAAGAACACTGTAGTGGGTAGCCTATTCCTCCTCCAGGGGAACTTCTTGACCCAAGAATCTAACTGGGGTCTGCTACATTGCAGTGGATTCTTTACCAGCTGAGTAAATGAATGTAAACATGTCAAAGATGAAGAAGTTCAATAAGCTCTGCCCATATGTGCTTGCCTCCATTAGTGCTAGCCTACTTGTTACTGGTACCTAAGGAGATAGGAGGCATGAGCCAGTCTGTAAATCTACTCTGGCAGTAAACATACAACACTGATTTGTTTCACTAACTTTTTTGGGGGAAGGTGGATGTGACTTTCTTGAAGAAAATATTAGATAATTTATGTATCTAGCACGTTTCTCATATCCTGGTGGATCAGAAACAAACTATTCATAGTTAAGCACCAGTAGGTAACACATATTGAGCAGTGAAGGCCTAAATTAATTAAATATTGGCATAAAATTCTCAGAGACTCATGTGATATGCACATGTACTCTGTACCCATATTTTTTCTCGCTCCAATTTCCAATGTAAGGAAGAGGGAACTAGTTTATGGAACAGTATCTTGAAGCTCACTTCAGTGTGACAGGAGCAGGGTTTTACTAGAAAACTAATAATATTTTAAATATTAATTTCTGTATATATTATTCTAGCTTTTAATGTTGAATGTCCCTGGAGATTTATCTATCTTAGTCCATTTATCTATCTTTATCTATCTATCTGTCTATCTATCTAATCCTTTATCTATCTTTTCTTGCTATAAGAAAATGCCACATGTTTGGTAGCTTTTAAACGACAGAAATTTATTTCTCACAGACCTGGAGGCTGGGAATTCCAAATCAAGTCACCAGCATGGCTGAATTCTGTTGAGAACCACTCTTCCTGGGTCACAGTCAATATATTTTTGTTGTGTTCCCACATGGTGGAAAGGGTAGAGGACCTCTGTGTGTGTGTGTGTGTGTGTGTGTGTGTGTGTGTGTGTGTGTGCTTTTAATGGGACTACTTTCACTCATGAGGGCTTCATCTTCATGATTTAAATACCTCCAAATACAATTAAGTGTTAACATCACAACATATAACTTTTAGAGGGTCACAAACATTCAGACCATAGCAGTATTCAATTAACATTATTACTTAATAAAGTTTATAAATAAATAAAAATTAAAATTATAATGAGAACATAAGTGTTTTAGAATTTACTTTCAGTTAATAATGTTTAGCAGAAAGTGTGATCAAATACTTGCTTGTCATCATTTGAAAATCACTTTTCACCTGTGGCAGTAAATAGAGCTGCAGACACATAGCACTTAGGATCAGTTCAGTTCAGTCACTCAGTCACGTCCGACTCTTTGCAACTGCATAAATCACAGCACTCCAGACCTCCTAGTCCATCACCAACTCCCGGAGTTCACTCAGACTCGCGTCCATCCAGTCAGTGATGCCATCTAGCCATCCCCTTCTCCCGCCCCCAGTCCCTCCCAGCATCAGAGTCCTTTCCAATGAATGAACTCTTCACACAAGGTGGCCAAAGCACTGGAGTTTCAGCTTTAGCATCATTCCTTCCAAAGAAATCCCAGGGTTGACCTCCTTCAGAATGGACTGGTCGGATCTCCTTGCAGTCCAAGGGAATCTCAAGAGTCTTCTCCAACACCACAGTTCAAAAGCATCAATTCTTTGGCACTCAGCCTTCTTCACAGTCCAACTCTCACATCCATACATGACCACAGGAAAAACCATAGCCTTGACGAGATGGACCTTAGTCGGCAAAGTAATGTCTCTGCTCTTGAATGTGCTATCTAGGTTGGTCATAACTTTTCTTCCAAGGAGTAAGTGTCTTTTAATTTCATGGCTACAGTCATCATCTGCAGTGATTTTAGAGCCCCCCAAATAAAGTCTGACACTGTTTCCCCATCTATTTCCCATGAAGTGATGGGACCGGATGGCATGATCTTCATTTTCTGAATGTTGAGCTTTAAGGTAACTTTTTCACTCTCCTCTTTCACTTTCATCAAGAAGGTTTTTAGTTACTCTTCACTTTCTGCCATAAGGGTGGTGTCATCTGCATATCTGTGGTTATTGATATTTCTAGATGTTGGCATTACAAAAACATGATACTTGTTCATGCCAGTGCATGCAAATTTCCAGACTCAAAATATGAACTCTGAGCTCTCAGACCTAAATATCTCTCATTCTTGGTTCCTCAGAGAGGTCTTTCTCAAATAAATGCATTCAGCAGAACCCCTCTCCCCACACACCTTCATTTCCACTGCACAATCATCTTTTCACTTCTTTCACAAGCTTAGATTATGTCATTTATAGACTATTTCCTTCTTTAATATCTGTTTCTCCCCACTTGAATGTTTGCTTCAGTTCAGTTCAGTCACTCTCATGTCTGACTCTGCCAACCCATGGATTGCAGCATGCCAGGCTTCCCTGTCCATCACTAACTCCTAGAGTTTACTCAAACTTATGTCCATCCAGTCAGTGATGGAATCCAATCATCTCATCCTCTGTCATCCCCTTCTCCTCCTGCCACCAATCCCTTCCAGCATCAGGATCTTTACCAGTGAGTCAGTTTTTCACATCAGATGGCCAAAGTATTGGAGCTTCAGCTTCATCATCAGTCCTTCTAATGAATACTCAGGACTGATTTCTTTTAGGATTGACTGGTTGGATCTCCTTGCAGTCCAAGGGACTCTCAAGAGTCTTCTCCAACATCACAGTTCAAAAGCATCAATTCTTCGGGGCTCAACGTTCTGTATAGTCCAAATCTCACATCCCCACATGACTACTTGAAAAACCATAGCTTTGACTAGACGGAACTTTGTTGGCAAAGTAATGTCTCTGCTTTTTAATATGCTGTCTATTTTGGTCATAGCTCTTCTTCCAAGAAATATTTGTTTTCTAAAGTAAAACAGCACACGTTTCTTATGAACTGCTATAACCCTGGTGAATAAATCTACATTGGACTTCAATATTATACATGATCTATAGATATGTTTATATATAGAATTTATAAGGAAATAAAAGAACATTCCAGAATGATGTGGCTAGATATTCTGCTTAAATATGTTTTCAAGAATTTTAAGGATGGATCAGATTATGAAAAAATAAATTATAATTTGGGTAAATATACAAAGTATTTAATTTTTGCTTGTTTTTACATTTTATCACCTGCTTAAATAAAAATATCAAAATATTAAAAATACTTCCCACTATATTTTTTTTTATTGGAGAAGGCAATGGTACCCTACTCCAGTACTCTTGCTTGGAAAATCCCATGGGTGAAGGAGCCTGGTGGGCTGCAGTCCATGAGGTCACTAGGAGTCAGACACGACTGAAGTGACTTAGCAGCAGCATACTTTTTATAATAATCTTGCATATCAAAAAATCTGAGAGGTTCTAAGAAACTTTTCTTAGCTTAATTAAACCAGATTTCCCAATTTGTTTTGATAATTTCCCTTTTTATTTTCCTCTTGATACCCTAAAGATGTTTGTGCTGCTAAGTTGCTTCAGTCGTCTCCGACTCTGTGCGACCCCATAGACAGCAGCCCACAGGCTTCCCCGTCCCTGGGATGCTCCAGGCCAGAACACCGGAGTGGGTTGCCATTTCCTTCTCCAATGCATGAAAGTGAAAAGTGAAAGTGAAGTCGCTCAGTCGTGTCTAACTCTTAGCGACCCCATGGGCTGCAACCTTCCAGGCTCCTCTCTCCGTGGGATTTTCCACGCAAGATGTTTGTGGTGAAGCATATATTTCATGAGGTGCTATCTCACCCACTTTGTCCTTCTACCTGCAATGTATCTGTTATAATGATTGTAATGGGTAAATTAAACAATTTATATTTTAAACTGTGTTTCACACTCATCTTTCCTGAATCATCTTTGTGACAGAAAATTGTGAGGAGGAAATTTTCATGTACTTGTATGTTTAATTGCTTGACTTCTATAGAACAAGAGTGAGAGAGTGCTTGTATTTCCTATAAAAAGAGCATGTATATATCTTTGAAAGTTTAATGTCATAAAAATACACTACATTATTTTCCTTCACCTTTGATTATTTTAGCAATCATCTCCTATAATTTGAAGCTTCAAAACATGACCCCTTGGCAATGATACACTTGTGAAATTATTTCTGTGTCTTTAGGAATAACACTTTTTAGAGTGAATTGATACAAGGTGGCCTGGTATTTCAGTAACCATGTCTGTTGCTATTTTGTGGAAAGACCACATTGGTTTATGTTAAACAATTTCTCTTTGCACTGGTACATGACAGCAATTAACTAACTAAAATGTAGTGTTTTATATTAGTGTAATTGAAAAAGAATTTGTGACAATAGCTCCTTTTTCCTTTCAGTGCTTGTACATAATTGAGAAAAACCCTGTTCTTTAGTGTTTCTTTATATGATACAATACATTTGTCATTTCTTATTAGCTCTTCAGATTTCTATTATTTACAAATCCTTTGAGATGCACTAAAAAACTTTCCACACAAAGCTCAATATTTCTAATTAATCCTGTAAAAAGACTTCAAGATGGCTGTACTATGGAGCTCCTTTCCAAGAAAATAATGTCTTATACTCCATTTCATTTCATAAATTGTATTTTTGAGATATCAGGACAACTTATAGGATATATATTTTCTGTTTTAATATGTAACCAGG
>SJYC01145619.1:0-11784 GCA_006408675.1 Madoqua kirkii | reverse complement strand
CATAAAGGATGAATATTTCTCTATCTGCTTTATAATGTATCAGTTATTTAAAACTTACATTTGTTATCAGCATTTCATTTCTCCAGACTATAATAATATTATAATATATTATAATATTATAATATATAATATTATATATTATATATATAATAATAATTATATTATATAATATTATAATAATATTATAATAACTATAATCCTTCTCCAAAGTGATATACACACTGCTAACAAAATGGTGGCTTACAGAGGCAACTTCATAGAAGAGCTGAGGTACAAAGCATGCACAGATCAACTGAAAGACAAGTGGAGATATGTCTTAGTAAGACCTAGAATTTCAGTTTTGCAAACTTGGCTTTCATTTGATGTTGACATTTTATTTCATCCTACTATTGTGCTGATATGAATGATTATATATATATTTAGAGCTAAATAATAGTCTGCCACAGTTCAGTCCAGTTCAGTTCATTTCAGTCGCTCAGTCATGTCCGATTCTTTGTGACCCCATGAATCGCAGCACACCAGGCCTCCCTGTTCATTATCATCTCTCAGAATTCACTCAGACTCACGTCCATCGAGTCTGTGATGCCATCCAGCCATCTCATCCTCTGTTGTTCCCTCTCCTCCTTTCCCCAATCCCTCCCAGCATCAGTCTTTTCCAATGAGTCAACACTTCACATGAGGTGGCCAAAGTACTGGAGGTTCAGCTTTAGCATCATTCCTTCCAAAGAAATCCCAGGGCTGATCTCCTTCAGAATGGACTGGTCGGATCTCCTTGCAGTCCAAGGGACTCTCAAGAGTCTTCTCCAACCCACATTTCAAAAGCATCAATTCTTTGGCACTCTGCCTTCTTCACAGTCCAACTCTCACATCCATACATGACCACAGGAAAAACCATAGCCTTGACGAGATGGACCTTAGTCGGCAAAGTAATGTCTCTGTTTTTGAATATACTATCTAGGTTGGTCATAACTTTTCTTCCAAGGAAAAATTATATTTGTAGTTATGTTAAAATCTGATTTAATTTTATTCGTTGTCAAGTTAGATTGATTAATTTGTATTCAATGCTTATATTTATGTGATTATTTTATAATAATGTCTCTGCTTCATTTAATTATGGCCCTTATGAACTGAATTGTTCTTCCCTCAAAATTCATATGTTGAGTCCTAACTTCTAGGCCCCAGAATGTAAGTATATTTGGAGATGAGGCCTTTAAAAAGGTAATTAATTTAAAATAAAGCCCTGTGTATGGGCCCTTTCCAACTGACTAATGTCCTCATAAGAAGAAGAAACGACAAAAGGAAAGACAATGGGCAGTATGCATATACAGGGGAAAGACCATGTAGGAACAGAAAAAGAAGGTGGCCACATGCAAGCTAAGGAGAGAGATTTCAAAAGAAACCAGTCCTACCAGAACATTTATCATAGACAGTCAACTTCCAGAAGTGTGAGAATTAAATTTATGGTGTTTAAGCCACTCAGTCTCTGATATTTAAAAGTTATGGTAACCTAGCAGACTATACAAGGGCCTAGAAAAGTGAAATAGCTTAAGATCACATAGTTAGTGAGGGGGAGCTCCCAGATGCACATAGAGATATATCATACTCCAATGACTTCAACACATTATACTACCCAACACCAAAATTAATTTTGTATACCATTTTGTTTTTCCTTCTTGCATTAAAAAAATTGTCTTTTTCATTTGCAATATTAATTCAAAATGAATATTTACAAGCACAATTTTGTTGTACGTATTAGAACATGGGATTTAACACTGAAAAAAATTAGAAATTCTTATTTTTAAGTAAAAATATAACATTTATCTCAGAAATGTTGACCTTTTTAAATCTAAACAAGTTTTTCTCAGTAACAAAACAGATTTTTCTCTGGGAAAAAACATACTTCCTTTGATCTCATGAAATATTCAAAGCGATAATGAAGCATGTTTTGCTTTCTTGTAAACCTGTTAAAATATTATTTTTCTCTGAGGTTGACAGTGGTGAAAATTTTATCACACAGCATGAAATGTGTTATTTTGATACATCGACACCATATCAAAACTTACCCTTGCACATTCAACTTTGTGACAAAGAATATTTTCCTATGAATTTCACAGGCAATTTCCATGGGACTTAAAAAAAAGAAAAGTATTAGTTTTAAATGCTGAATGGCTTATATGCTTTTAACTGGTCAGGACAGGTTGATGAATGTATTGATATCGAATTAACATACGTTATAACCTAAAGGCTATTGGTAATACCATTTCTGACATGGATATTCACTTTAGCCAGGGGGGAAAAAAGATATTTGAAATTAAAGTAATTAACAATCCTACTTTCTACCTTTTTTTACAGAACTCTCAGTAATAGCAATGGGTTCATGATTTCAATAGCTAAGAATAGAGTTTCAAAAATTTATTTCTATGATCAAAAAGCACCAAGAATCCAATCTTACTGTCTTCCTTTTGTTCTTCAATTCTGAGCTTATTAGAATTTTTTTATGTAATGAGATTTATTCTTTAGAAATACAAGATTAGTGATGTGGTAGAGGAAAAGGGAGAGTAGTATCTCTCCATACAAGAAATAGTAACAAATAATAGAGCATGATTAATTTGAATGATAACTTTCCTATAATTGAGATCACACATGTAATCAATTTCCAGCTCCTATCTTTCTAACCTTATTTTCAACAGCGTGTATTTTTCATGAACGTTGTGACTAATTTATGTCAAGTTACCTTTATTTTTCAACTGAGTACAGCAACAACACTCAAGCTGATCTTTCTTTCAGTCTTCACTTTCACCTCCCTCCCATACTCTCTACAAACAGCAACCTCAGTGAGTATACGGGGACTAAAATAGTGCCATGTCATTCCCCAGTATAAAATATTTCAATATCTCCTAATAACTCTTATTATGAAAAACTTACACTTGAATTACTAAATGAATTACTATTCTTGTTATTAAAATGTCAGCTCCATATGTCTCACTCTTAGTTGTATATTCCATATTCTATATATTGAGAATTACCATTGACCTGTTAGTCTGCAAAGGATGTTCGCATACATCTAACTACATGTGCCTACTGTCAAATATCTTCTTATTCAGGGCCTTCTTTTATTGAAAAAAAAAAAACAAACATGTTCTACTAACGCCATCATTAAAATTTTCTTTACTCATATTTTAAGTTTTGACTCATTACCTCCTTTAAAATAGTGCCTATCAATACCAGGCCTGTTCTGTGCTTACAAGTAAAGTACCTGACTCCAGCAAAAAATAACTACACATTTCTCTGCAGCTCCATAAAATGGTATATCACCAAAATAATGCATCATACTCCACCTGCTTTTATACTACAAATATATTTGTGTTCAAAGTGTAATCAACTTTACAGAACTGTTTTAATATCTTTTTATAGCCTCTCAGTGGTTTTTATAGTATAACAATGAAGAATATGTTTAACTTGAATTGAATGTCTATTAATATATACACACTTGGATATAAGATACTTGAACTTTAGTGTTCCTTTTTTTGTTATTTTGTTTCAAAATATTCTGAATGGCTAGAACATAATCCTATTAACATGAATTACGTAGCTGATATGTCTGCATGTGTACTGTCACTTCAGTCCTACCTGACTCCGTGTGACTCTTTGGACTGCAGCCTGCTAGGCTTCGCTGTGGGATTCTCTAGGCAAGAAGACTTGGAGGGGTTGCCATGAACTCCTCAGGGTATCTTCCCAACCCAGCGATTGAACCCTTGTCTGTTATGTCTAACCTGCATTGGCAGGCGGGTTCTTTATCACTAGCGCCATCTGGGGAACCCAGTTGATGTGTCTAGTTACATATTAATAATGCAAAGTGTGTTTTATAACATGCTGCTGCTACTGCTAAGTTGCTTCAGTCATATCCGACTCTGTGAGACCCCACAGACGGCAGCCCACCAGGCTCCCCCGTCCCTGGGATTCTACAGGCAAGAACACTGGAGTGGGTTGCCATTTCCATAGGTACTTGCTATGTCTCATAAATATATTTCTGATGGATGAATGCCAGAAAGTGCAGGTCAGCACAAATCTGAATGATCTTAGTCATGTCAAATATTAGATAGAAAGTTTAAAGCTGTTTGAAGAAATGGAACATCCTTGCAGAAATCCTCTTGGAATAGGCTGTGCTTTCATTAACTCTCAGTAATTGAAATCATCAAATTCTAATGTTTAAAAATAAAACCTAATACTAAGTCTGAACTTTGTTTTACTAAAGATCTGTCAGTGTTACCTTGGTTTTAGAGTCAGAAAGATAGATACATCAGGGCACATTCTCCCTAAGGCATCTTCCTAGCTTCCTGATAACCTACCTGAGTAATTTTAACAAAGCCAGATTAAGTAGGGCTTTCCATCAGTTTAAAATGGCATCTCTTAATGAAGGCTGAGAATGATAATGAAGCTGTGATTAACACCCTTTGACCTTTAACTGAGAAATATAGGTCCTTAATCCATGCAGTCTATAGGCCTTTTATAAATGAAAATAGCCTCAAAGAATGAATTTTGATGACAAAATAGCAAAAATTCTGAATGGAATGAAATTTCACTGCATTCATTAATTGTGTAATAGATGAATTGAAGAATACTATAAGGCTATTCTTGAAATGACTATCAGGGAATATCCTTGAGTTAAGAACATTAAAGTACCTAAATGATTAACTTGAGCCTTATTCAAGCAAAACCCCCAAACCCAAACAAAATCCTTTTGCTAGTATAATCAAATCACAGGAAATTAAATAGGCTCAAGTGGAATTTAAGTGGACTGAATTTATCTAGATTATTTTTAAAATGTAAAGTGTTGGAGAAATTACTTTATAATAATGATGTACTTGATATGAATCTTAGAAATTACTTTGGGGAATCTGAGTGGTAAATTCTTATTATTCTTGAGTCTTAGGCAGATGGTTATGAGTGCTTATCAATACCAGATCCATTCTGGGCTTACCTGTAAAGTTAATCACACTATTGTTATGGAACCAGCATTAATAATTTGGATAAGAAAAAAACCCTCAAATGTAAATAATTCTCCTTTGGAAGGTAATGTTAAAAATCCTTGAAATTACAATAAGTGAACTTTCATATAAAAACTCTCAAGAGAAACACAGTCTATTATATTTGTTTTATATAGAAAAATGCATGCCTACAAGTTTTTGAGAAATGAGATATGTTGGTGAATTCATTATTTTGAGTTGATGAATAACTTCATTGCTATAATAAAGCTATAATTTTTTAAGTTTTTGATAAATCCCAGAAAAGACTATAGAATTCTGCTATATTTATACATCTAGTTTCTTTTTAAATTTATTTATTTTAATTGGAGTCTAATTACTTTATAATATTGTATTGGTTCTGCCACACATCAGCATGAAACTTCCATGAGCCTACATGTGTTCCAAATCCTAAACCCTCCTCCCACCTCCCTCCCTGTACCATCCTTACAGGTCTTCTCAGTGCACCAGCCCCAAGCATCCTGTACTGAACCTGGACTGGAGATTTGTTTCTTACATGATATTATACATGTTAGGTTAGTCTAAGTTGGCTTAAAGCTCAGTATTCAGAAAACTAAGATCATGGCATCTGGTCCCATCACTTCATGGGAAATAGATGGGGAAACAGTAGAAACAGTGTCTGATTTTAATCACTGCAGATGGTGATTGCAGCCATGAAATTAAAAGATGCTTACTCTTTGGAAGGGAAGTTATGACCAACCTACACAGCATATTGAAAAGTAGAGACATTACTTTGCCAACAAGGGTCCATCTAGTCAAGGCTATGGTTTTTCCAGTGGTCATGCATGGATGTGAAAGTTGGAGCAACCAGGGGGAGGCTTTAGCCTTCCACAACCGACAACTATAGAACTGAACAATTCATTTCACATATCACATAAATTCAGTTTAAACACTGATTCAATGAGATATCTGGTGAAAATTTTCAAAAATATTATGTTCCTTAGAGTTTTAAGTATTTTTCACTGACAGCAGATGGGTTGACTAGTATTCCTTGGTGAAACTGAATGATACACTGCCCACACTACAATCTCTAGAGTCACTGAGTGCTGTGAAAGCTTTTAGTCACTTATCATCAAATATTTAGAGTCCATGTCATTGTTCTATTTCTCTAATAAGGAATAACCAAAAATTTTAATCTAAAATTATCACTTATTTTCTTTTGGACATAATAGATTTTGGCTTTTAAAAGCATTTGATATCTGAATAGCATATCATAAAATAGTTTTCATGCCATTATGTATGTTGAAAACTGTTAAGTATGTTTAGATGCCATACTGTTTAAAAAGCATTCAGAAAAAAATTTTAAAAATGTAAATGATATCTTACATTGAAGAAATAAATACATGGTCTTCCATGAAGCTATATTATAAGCCATATCCATGTACATTTACAAATAATAGCTAATTTTTAGCTATTTTAAGTGTACCATGTGAGTACCAATTTAAAGAAAGAAGAAAAAAAACTATGATGTAAGCAATGGAGTAAATACTAAATGTAACAGCATTTGATGAGAACAAACCACCCTGATATTTAATAGATTAAAACAAAAAATTATTTATTCCTTATTTCTATGGTTGGGTAATTTGGATTAGTCTTCAGCAGCTTCCTATGATGTTATCAGTCTCACTAATGCATTTGTCATCATTTGGAAGACAATGGGAAGACTAGAATGTGTGTCATTTATTACAAAGTTGATTCTGAACTTGTTTACATTTTACTGGCTACAGGTCTCTTGCATTGCAGACAGATTCTGTCTGAGCCACTAGGGAAGCCTAAAAACTTGTTAATTTATTTTTAATTGGAGAATAATTTCTTTACAATGTTCTGTTTGTTTCTGCCACACAATAACCTGAAAGTGAAAGTGTTATTGCTCAGTCATGTCTGACTTTATGCAACCCCATGGACTGTATCCCACCAGGCACCTCTGTCCACAGAATTCTCCAAGCAAGAATACTGGAGTGAGTTGCCATTCCATTCTCTAGGGGATCTTCCCGATCAAAGTATAGTACCCAGGTCTACTGCACTGCAGGCAGATTTTTCACTGCTTGAGCCACCAGGGATGTCTATCAAGGCTACTTACTATATGCTATACACTGAATGCATCCTCTCAAATTAATATAATATTATTTTAATATAATTATGTAATTGTTAATATTCTTTAATATTGTAGTAGTATATACACAATATTATACATTTGTCAAAACTCATAAACTCTCCAGAATGAAGAATGAGCTCTAATGTAAGCCATGGCCTTTAGGTAATAGCATATTAGTTAGCAATGATCTAGCAATACTGGTTCATCAGTTGTAACAAATATACTGCACTAATGCAAGATGTTAATAATAGGGAAAGTTGTGAGTGAATGAGAAAGGAGGTATATGGACACTCTCTGTATTATCTGCTCAATTTCTATAAATCTAAAACTTAAAAGATGAAGCCTATTAATGAAATAAAAAAGAAACAGACTACTTTGAGCATCACCAACTATTTAACATATATATGGCTAAATTTCCTGATGTGAATTATATAAATGATAACATTTCCTACTGGACAATGTGCCTGTGAAAATTAAATGAAATAATAATGTAAATAATATAGAAATGTCTGCCACATAATAATAACTCAATTAAACTTGGTTGTTACCCTTGCTTCCCCATCGAAAATATTTTCCTTCATTTATTTTTTGATAGTTTTCTGCCTGCTCCTTAGATAAAATAAAAATTCATAGATACAGGATTATTTTATTTCTTGTTCATAGTTAAAACTACAGATTTCTGAATATTTACTGACATACAGTTCAGTTCAGTTCAGTTCAGTCATTCAGTCATGTCCGACTCTTAGCGACCCCATGAATATTGACATATAGTATGACTTCAATAAACATTTGTTGAGAGAGTAGAGAGTTAAGAGTTAAGTGTAGTATTATTACCATTTTAATAATATACTTTGCTAGTATAAATAATCTTTTTAGTCATTTCTCCTGAATGAAATATAAATTTGAAATTTTTACATATTTATTATTACTCTTTTTGTAATACCATTATTTCTGCTTCCCTAAATTACACTTTTAAATGTTCAGATTCCCCAAACCATCTCCCATCCAATTATAAAGTGTTAATATAATCTATTATTTCCTTGCTATGGTTTGATAAACAGTTTTATGATTAGCCAACTGGGGAATTCTACTCTTATCTTCTTTTGGAATTGTTGTCAAGAAAAGCTATCAACGTTTTTTTTCAGTTATGTTGCACATGAATAATCATTAAAATGCTCTACAGGTAGAAGTCCTTTAATATGTAAGGACTTCTTAAATTCTGGTCTGATCCATGGCATATGGATACTGACACATGGATCTGAAATTTATCTTCACCATTTGCTGGCTGAATGTGATTTGGGTCTGCTACTCAGAATCCTTATCCATAAAGTAAAGATAGTTATAGTCCAAATCCATAGGATGAACTGAAGGCAACACAGGCTAACAAACACATGTATGTATATGTATCACACAGAACAGAACCTGGTATATAGTAAGCATTCAATGAAAGATATATATTATTTAAAGAACACTTAGTTGAGATAGAAAAAAAAAGTGTCATATGGTGCCAACTTTTTTATTCTAATAATATTTTTAGAAGAAAACGCATTTGAAGTTGCCAGATAACAACTAGGTTGACTGATTATTAATGTAGCCTTTATTTTCATTCACAAAGCTTTCTATGTCAATTCTTTGCTCAACCCTCTGGTCTTAGACTGTTAATTTAGCTCACAATCTCAGATACTCTTCCTATTAATAATTTTGCTGAGCAAGGACATACGTAGGCGAATGACAATTCATCACAATTGCCAATGGAAACCACAATTCTGGCAGTCAAAAAGGCCCAAGTTGAGCCAGTATTGCTAATAACAAAGTAAAGACAAGATTGATGGATCCCCTTTTGGACAGAAAATAAAGAGTCTTCTGGCAGCATTCAACCTAAAATATCATGTTATTAAAAACTTTTCCTAAAACTAGAGTAAGAATTTATATCCAAGAGATTTCCACAACAAGGTTGCACTCAGAAAATATTACCACTGAATGTATTTGTGCAATTAACAAGATAAACTAGACTTTTCATGAATATATTTGTTAAACTTTGCCAAGAGAGAAAGCATATATGGCTTAATTTTCAGGTAATTGGAAACAGAGAGACGAAGAAGGCAGAACATTTATCCTAATGGTTTTGAACTAAAAAATTTCCTATTTAGCCTGAAAATACACAATATTAACAAAAAATAAAAGCCAGAAACATAAAACTAGAAGTCAAAGGTAACTGAATCACAATAAACAGAACATAATTTGTAGCAAAAATGAGGCAAGTATTGATATATTACTAACTATGAAGTAATTAATTAATAACCAAGTGATTAATAACTTTTAATCACAGTCATATAATTTTTTACACTCACTTTCAGATTATTTCAGGTCTCTTGATTTTATACAAAAGAATCTTCAGGCATTGCTAAGGAAACATTCTGAAAAAGGTTAGATGCAAACAATGTTAGAAACAGTAAGTTATCGTTCTAGTTTGTAAACCACATGTCTCTTATTTCTGTTTGAATAGCCACTGTTCTAAGAAGTGCTTCTAAAATCATAAATATTTGAATTTTAGAAAACCTTTAACATTTCAAACTCTATATAAGAAAAGGCAGAAGACTAAAAGAAATGTTTGTACTGTAGCTTGGTTTTCTCATTGGAACAGTCAAAACTGACATCAGAAGTTTTAATTTATTCTTTTTTTTCTTTTGTGCTGCTTCTTTACCTTGTTTTGGCACTATGGGTGGCACTACTTTCATAAGAAACTTGGTTACATATTAGAGAATCATCACCTCGTCCACCTCCACCCTCTGCCTTCAGCAATAAGCACATTGTTTCCATTGGAAATGAAAAAATTTAGCCTTAGCAATAAAGAGAGTGAGGTGAGGAATTACACAAGGGATTGCTGCTGGCAGACACTAAAGGTATAATAGTGGAGGAACTTCAAGGATCTTGGGGAAAATGTGTTTGTTTTTGTTCACAGTTGGAAATAACATATGTTCTCATACTTATATGTGATCTATCCTACCTCTGTTACAATAATATAGTAGCGGAGACTAGGTCAGAATTTGAATTTGCTCCAAATCAGTGTTATATTCTGAAATACTCCAGATAATAATTTTCTTTTATTCTTTGCTATTAACAAAAATATGCCATTCTTGATCATTTCCTTAGGCTTATATTTACTCTGTGTGCTCATTTGCTTCAGTCAAGTCCAACTCTCTGCCGCCTTATAGTCTTCTCTGTCCATAGTATTTTCCAGGCAAGAATACTGGAGTGGGTTGCCAAAAATAGCTATGAGGATATGATTAGTCTCCACTGTAAGTGTAATGTAGATGCTATGAATACACAAAAATGTTCCTAGAGTCTACATCAAAAATTAGAGAAATCTGATTAGAGGGAAATAGTCATTGTGGAGAATGTTCTCTTTAAAGTGTAGGTATTCCATGTGTATATAAAGCTGAGTTTCAACCAACTTTATTACTAAGGCCCTCCCACTGGGGGGCACCCATCTTTGATCTTCTTCCTGTTTACAATTCAGACATGTCAGTGCCTGTCCCAGTCTTGACTTTTCCAGTTTTTCATTTTCAGACTGCTTTAGCACTACACTAACTCTTATTGTTCTGGAAGAGAAAGTCCAGTGTGGTTTGTCATCATGGAAACACTGGTTCGTGGGTTGGAATAGGAAATGCTGTGACCATGCTCCTCTTGGTGTGTATCTTAATTGTATGAGGTTGCTGTGATTGAGATAAATAGATGCTAATTTAAAAATGCAGATGTTTGCATTTGATTTCTACCAAGAGTTGAAATGTTGAGAGATGCTTTAAAAAATAATAATAAAGTGTCTTCCATTGTTAATGAAGTGTTTGGGGTTTTATGTCTTTCCTCTCTGCCGCTCTGAAGTTTGGGTTTGCTTGGGTTTGTTTTTTTGCTGTTTTTGTTTGTTTTTTGCTCAAACCATGTTTTGTTCTTTAGTTGACAGGACTCACATTTTCTCCTCCATGAAACTCACAAATGATAACAGCCAGCATTTGAGTGCTCGTTCTGTGGGACAGACTTCGTTAAGATCTGTGTGCGTGTTCCGGTCGCCGCGGCCTCTGCTTCGCGGCCTCCTCGCTGTGGTGGCCCGGGGCCACTCTAGTGGCGGCGTGCCGGTCTCTTCGAGCTGGCTCCTCTTCTTGCCAAGCACAGGCTCTCAGTGCCCATGCTTCAGTGGCTGTGGTGGGTTGGCTCAGTTTTTGCAGCACAGGAGCTGAGTTGTCCCCTGGCACGTGGGATCTTCCTGGACCAGGGATCGAACCCGTGTCCCCTGCATTGGCAGGTGGATTCTTTACCACTGAGCCCCCAGGGAAGCCAAGCCGGGCATTTTATATGCTGAGACTTTTGAGATCTCATGTAATAGTCTCAATCCTCCTGGAAGAGAACCTAAATCCCATCTTACAGATGGGGAAACCAAGGTGCACAGAGTTCAGCCATGCTTCCTAGGAGTGGGACTGCAGACTCCAGGAGAAATGGCTGTTAGTGGTGACCGACAGGAGTTAAATAACAGTGAAGGGTGTTGTGTTAAAAAAAAAAAGCAATTCCATTTAAAAGTGTTTGATTCATTTAAATGCCTCAAGAGGATCCTGGTCAGTGTGATGCTAGCTTGTCTCTAAGAAAGAGAAA
>SJYC01145615.1:0-10254 GCA_006408675.1 Madoqua kirkii | reverse complement strand
GGACTGAAGCACAATAGGTTTCTCTGTCCTTATTATCTCCAAAGGGTTGCTCAAACTTATGTCCACTGAGTAGGTGATACCATCCAACTATCTCATCCTCTGTCACCTGCTTCTCCTCCTGCCCTCAGTCTTTTCCAGCATCAGAGTCTTTTCCAATGAATCAAGTCTTCACATTGGGTTAAAGTATTGAAGCTTCAGAATCAGTCCTTTAAATGAATATTCAGAGTTGATTTCCTTTAGGATTGATTGATTTGATCTCCAAGGGACTCTCAAGCATCTATTTCAGCACATAATTAAAAACCATCAGTTCTTCAGTGCTCATCATTCTTTATGATCCAGCTCTCCCATACATACATGACTACTGGAAAAACCATAGCTATGACTATACAGACCTTTGTTGTCAAAATGATGTTTCTGCTTTCTAATATGCTGTCTAGGTTTGTCATAGCCTTACTTCCAAGGAGTAAGCATCTTTTAATTTTATGGTTGCAGTCATCATCCCCAGTGACTAAGGAGCCCAAGAAAATAAAATCTATTATTGTTTTGACTTTTTACCCATCTATTTGCCATGAAGTGATGGGATCAGATAACTTGGTATTAGTTTTTCAAATGTTGAGTTTTAAGCCAGCTTTTTCACTCTTCTGTTTCAATCTCATCAAGAGGCTCTTTAGTTCCTTTTCACTTTCTGCCATTAGAGTGGTATCATTCACATATCTGAGGTTGTTTATATTTCTCCCAGCAATCTTGATTTCAGCTTGGGATGTATCCAGCCCAGCACAACATACTCTGCAAATAAGTTCGATAAGCAGGGTAAGAATATACATTCTTGACTTATTCCTTTCCCAATTTTGAACCAGTCAGTTGTTGCATGTCCAGTTCCAACTGTAGCTTCTTGACTGGCATATAGGTTTCTCAGGAGGCAGGTAAGGTAGTCTGTTATTCTCATCTCTGTAAGAAGTTTCCATTGTTTGTTATGAATCACATAGTCAAAAGCTTTAGCATATTAAATGAAGCAGATATTTTTCTGGAATTGTCTTGCTTTTTCTATGACCCAATGGATGCTGGCATTTTGATCTCTAGTCTCTCTGCTTTTTCAAAATACAGATTGTACATCTGGAAGTTCTCAGTTAACATACTGCTGAAGCCTAGCTTGAAGGATTTTGAGAACTACCTTACTAGCATGTGAAATGAAATTAATTGTATTGTATTTTATACATTCTTTGGCATTGCTTTTCTTTGGGACCTAGTAAGAAATAATTGTTCCACTCCTGTGGCCACTGCTGAGTTTTCTAAATTTGCTGGCACATACAGTGCAGACCTTTAACAGCATCTCTCTTAAAACTTGAAATAGCTCAGCTGGAATTCCATCACCTCCATTAGCTTTGTTCATAGTAATGTTTCCTAAGGGCCACTTGGCTTCACACTCCTGAATGTCCGACTCTAGGTGAGTGACCACACTATAATGGTTATCGGGGTCATTAAGACATTTCTTGTATAGTTCTTCTGTGTATTCTTGCCACTTTTTCTTAAGCTCTTTTGCTTCTGTTATGTCCTTGCCATTTCTGTCTTTTATTGTGCCCATTTTTACATGAAATGCTCCCTTGGTATCTCCAATTTTCTTAACTGATTTCTAGTCCATAGTTCTTCAGGCATTTTGTCCACCAGATCTAATCCCTTGAATCTATTCATCACCTCCACTGTATACTTATAAGGGATTTTATTTAATTGAAAAGATTATATGTGATCCAGAATCCTCATAATGAGATTTACTAGAAATAAATAATTTTTTGTTTTGTAATGGCAGTTATCACTTTCAGGTTTTGTATCATTGAGGATTTTTATTTCTTGCCCTTTCAATAAGAAGATTCATTTTCCTTTCCTTAGTTTGTACAGTGGCCACTTGTAAAGATTGCTGTTCAAAACACCAATAGTCATACTTGAAAACATAGCAATCAGTTAACAATGAAATAAAATCTGCAGGATACCAGACATCACCCAGGCATCCTCTCTTTTTTCCTTCTTCTCCAAGCTACTCACTCACTTTTTGTACTGAGCAAATATTGAGAAAAAAAATTATGCTTCTATCTGTTATCTGTCCAAGAATTCTACTTCATTCTTATGGCTAGGCCTAAAGGAGAAATCAAGAAGTTTATGTTTTCTACTTCCACAAAGAATGATGGCATTGATGGGAGGATTTTTTTAGGAGAAAGGAAGAAGGAAATAATAGAAATGAGTTAAGAAACATAAAAAAACCATTGAGTATTTTAGAATTAAGAAAGAGAGGGATAAGGAATACAAAGCAGGAAATGAGTGACCAATAAGCAAATGTTATCTTCTTTGCAAAACAGCTTAATCTACTTAAGATGAATTCAGGATAAAATGGTAAAATGGTGGTAAATAGTTTACATGTGTCTCAGCACTGATTCAGAAAACGCTTCCTTTCTCAAATCTCCAATTAATTACATCCATATTTGTACACAAAAATGTATCTGGAGCTACAACTAGAGATCACAAGGGAAGCAAAGTCATGGTGTTCTTTCTCATGTTTCTAAAGCAAATGAGACAAACCTTATTTTACCTGAATTAAATATTAAATTAAAGAAAAAACTTTATTTTAGAAGGGATATTATGTGGCAAAGAAAACCACTGACTCTGAAGTTTCTTTTATTTTTAATATTCAAACTAAAACTGACTTTTTAAAGTATTTTCATAGAAAACTTGGCCTTTTTATATTAATTGCAGTAGAATTGAGGTATACATGTTCTGAAAAGAAATTAAAACCTTTGATTTTCATAAGGTAGATAATATTACAAACTCACAGAAATGTGCTTTCTTTACTTGTAATGAAATAGCCTCTTCCTACCTCTATTCAAAAACCTCAATTATTATTTCACACCCTGCATCTGAGAGATAGAAAACCAATACCTTTCCCTCTTGACTTCACCACTTTAGACAGTGACTCCTAGTGAGGTTAGGTGACTTACCAAAGACCATACCAAAAGTTAAATTTACAGCAGAAATTCCTGGTCATCTATCTTTTGTTTTTCCTGTCAACATGAATCCTCACTCAAGAGCAAAGCACAAGTGTGCTACAAATTCCATCTGCTCCTCAAATTTAGATTCTAGTAGCAGAAGTTACACACTTAATTCAGGTAGCATTCTTAAGGAAACTGAAAGACTATAGTCAAAAACATAATTCAGTGAATGAAAAGCAAATCAACTGCATTAAATATTTTAAACAAAATACCAATATATCTACTTATGCTGCATTTGTGTAGAGGTCTCTAATATTCCTTACAAGTTGTAATTAAATATAAGAATATTTGATCAGCATCTATCAAGACAGGTTAATCCCTTTAGTTATAATTTAGTGTAAATTAGGTAGGCACCATGCATTTTCAGGTTAGAAAGAGCTACACTTGTTTAATGGAGTTTATTCTACATCAGACGGTGTATTGATTAATGTTCAGAATGAGTTGAGTCTGCTGTCTTACATTTATGCTATCTTACTCAAGTAAGAAAGTAAGTCTAGGGACGTACTTCTCTGGAGGTTCAGTGTTTAAGATTTTGCCTTCTAATACAGAGGGTATGTGTTTGATCGCTGATTGGTGATCTCACATACCTAGCAGCCATAAAACCAAGACTTAAAAAACAAAAAAAAGAAACCAGAAATGATATTTTAACAAATTCAGTAAAAGCTTTCTAAAAAATGAAAAAGAGGAAATCTGTTCAAACTGGATTCACCCATGTCATTGCAAATGGCAAATATCACTTTTTTGTGGCTAACATTCCATTGTGTGCATATGCATAAAGATGTGTGCATATCCAAGTTTGTGTGTCTTCTTTGGAAAAATGTTCATCCAAGTGTTCTGTATGGATATTGTACATTTTATATATTAACACTTATTGAATGTATCATTTATAAATGATATATCTTCTCCCATTCAGTAGACTGCTTTTCAATTTTCTTGGTCTCCTTCACTGTTTGATACAGTCACATCACCAATGTGATGGACACGAGTTTGAGTAAGCTCCATTGGTGATGGACAGGGTAGTCTGGCTTCTGCAGTCCATGGATTCGCAAAGAGTCGGGCACAACTAAGCGACTGAATTGAACTGAGAGTCACATTTGTTTATTTCTGCTGTTGTTTTACTTACCCGAGGAGATGTATCCCCCTCACCAAATATTGCTAAGAACAGTGTCAAAGAGTGCACTGCCTATTTTTTCTTCTAGGATTTTTATGATTTCAGGTCTTACATTTAAGTCTTTAATTTATTTTGAATTTATGTTTGCATGTTTGCAAGTCATCCAGGTTGAGTCTCCTGCATCTAACTGTCCAGTTTTCCCAGTACCACTTACTGAAGAAGCTAGCTTTCTTCCATCGTATATGCCTAACCTTTTGTTATAAATGTACTGTCCATATAAAGATGGGCTTAATTTTGTGTTTTCTATTCTTTTCTTTTAATTTATGTGTTTGTTTTTGTGCCAGCATCATACTGTTTTGATAACTTTAAAGTTTGAAGACAGGGTGCATGATACCTTCAGCTTTATTCTTTGTTTTCAGGTTTGTTTTGGCTATTAAGAGTCTTATGTAATTCCATAAAGATTTTAAGATTATTTATTCTAATTCCATGAAAAACCCTATTGGTATTTTGATAGAGATTGCAGTGAATTGAAGGATTGCCTTGGAGTAGGGTCATTTAATGATATCAGTTCTCCTAATCCACAAGGAATGTATGTTTCCATTTACTTATGTCATCTTCAATTTCTTTCATTAATGTCTATAGTTTTCAGAGTATAAGTCTTTTATTTCCTTGGTGAGATTTACTCCTAGGTAATTAATTCTTTTTGGCACAATTATAAAGGAATTTAAAAAATTCTTTTTCTGAGAGTTTGCTCTTGGTACATAGAAAATAGCAAATTTCTGTGTACTAAATGTATATTTTGAAATTTTACTGAATTTGATAGCTGTAATAGTTTTATTAGGGGTTTCCCTAGTAGCTCAGATGGTAAAGCATCTGCCTGCAGTGCAAGACACCTGGGTTTGATCCCAGGGTCAGGAAGACCCCGTGGAGAAGGAAATGGCAACCAACTCACTTCAGTATTCTTGCCTGGAGAATTCCATGGACAGACGAGCCTGGTGGGCTGCAGTCCATGGGGTCTCAAAGAGTCTGGCATGACTGAGCGACTTACACACAACAGACATTTATTATATTATGTCATTTGCAGACTCTTACAATTTTACTTTTTCCTTGTCAGTTTGGATTCCTTTTGTCTTCTCTGATTACTAGCTAGTAATTCCAATACTATGTTGTATAAAATTGGTAAGAGTGGGCATCTTTGTCTGATTCCTGATTTTAGAAAAATATTGTGTTAGTTAAGACCTTACAAAAAAACCCGAGCTAATCTTTTGGCCAACCAATACTTTCAGCTTTTTATTATTAAGTATAATATTGGCTATAAATTTATCATATAAGGTTCTTATATTGTTGAAATATGTTCCATTTAGACCCACTTTGTTGAGAGATTTTATAAGTTGATGTTAAATTTTCTCAAAAGATTTTTCTGCATCTATTGAGATGATCATATGATTCTTATTCTTCAGTTTGTTACTCTGATGGAAGACACTGATAGTAAATATTGAAACACCATTGCATCTCTAGGATACATTCCACTAGACCATGGTGTATGATCATTTAACACATTGTTGAATTTGGCTGCTAATTTTTATTAAAGAAATTTGGTATCTATGTTCATCAGTGAGATTAGCCTGTATTTCATTTTGGTAGGAGTGTGATACTGACCTCATCAAGTGAGTTGAGATGAGTTACTTCTACGATTTTTTGGAACAGTTTTGATGATTTTTCTATAAATGTTTGGTAGAATTCACATGTGAAGCCATCTGGTTTTGGACTTTTGTTTGTGGGGGGTTATGTCATTATTGATTCCATTTCATTACTGTAAATGACCTGTTCATACTTTCTATTTGCCCTTCATTCAGTGATGGAAGATTGTACATTTCTAGGAATTTGTCCATTTTATTTGTGTGAAAATATTTATATTTATCTCTTATAATCCTATTTCTGTGCTGTCATTTGGAACTACTCTTTCTTTGCTGATTTTATTTTTTGGATTCTCACTTTCTTTTTCTCAACAAGATGTGCCTGGCTGAAGGTTTATCATTGCTGGCCTACTACTGAAGGGGGTCAGGTCCTTGGCATTAATAGATTAGAGGGAGGATTCTAAAGTGGCCCTTGCCAGCAACAGGATGATTACAGTGAAACCACCTCCCCAAAATAGTTGCCACCAGCATCTCTGTACTCAGTGAGAGCCCTAACTTAACTGCCTTCTAGCTTTACAGAAGGCTGTCCAAGATAGGCAAGTTGATCTGGTCCAGAATACTTTTAAACTAATGCCTCTGAAGTGGGATTCATACCATGGAAATTTTGGGCATGCCTTAAGGGTGATCTGTTTCTTCTAGCCTTATTGCTGTACTGAACATAAGCCCTAGTGGGTTTCAAAGCCAGACATTCTGAGTGTTTGACTTCTCTGTGCAGGATCCCCAAGCAAGGGACCCCAATATAGGGCCTGGACCCCTTGGTCCTCTGGAAAAATCTCTGTGTTTATAATATTCCTCTCTTTGTGGGTCAGTAACCCAGGGGTATGGGTTCTAATTATACTGCATCTCTGCCCATCCTACTTATCCTGTAGTAGCATTTTGTTTATATCTTTAGTTGCAGAAATATTTTCCTGTGAGTCTTCAGGTCGTTCTCACAGAACGTGGCTCTGTAAGTAGCTGTAATGTTGGCATGCCTGTGAGAAGAGATGAGTTTAGTGTCTTCCTACTTTGCCATCATTGGAAATTGTGGGCTGAAGTATAAATTTTAAAGGGGATACATTTACAATAAAAAGGTAGTAATATAACTTAAACGTAGAGGTGCATTTAGAAAATAAAATAGTAATAATCTCAATATTTTTTTTTAATTCAGTTCAGTTCAGTTGCTCAGTCATGTCCCACTCTTTGCGACCCCATAAATCACAACACACTAGGGCTCCCTGTCCGTCACCAACTCCTGGAGTCCATCCAAACCCATGTCCATTGAGTCGACAATGCCATCCAAACATCTCATTCTCAGTCGTCCCTGTCTGCTGCCCTCATTCTTTCCCAGCATCAGGGTCGTTTCAAATGAGTCAGCTCTTTATATCAAGTGGTCAAAATATTGGAGTTTCAGCTTCAACATCAGTCCTTTCAATGAACTTCCAGGACTGATCTTTACAATGGACTGGTTAGATCTCCTTGCAGTTCAAGGGACTCTCAAGAGTCTTTTCCAATACCTCAGTTCAACAGCATCAGTTCTTCAGCACTCAGCTTTCTCTGTAGTCCAACTCTCACTTACATACACGACCACTGGAAAAACCATAGCCTTGACCAGATGGACCTTTGTTGGCAAAGTAATGTCTCTGTTTTTTAATATGCTGTCTAGGTTAATAACAACTTTTCTTCCAAAGAATGTCTTTTAATTTCATGGCTACAATCACCATCTGCAGTGATTTTAGAGCCCCAAAATAAAGTCAGTCTCATTTTCCACTGTTTCCTCATCTATTTACCATGAAGTGATGGGACCAGATGTTATGATCTTAGCTTTCTGACTGTTGAGCTTTAAGCCAACTTTTTCACTGTCCTCTGTCCCTTTCATCAAGAAGCTTTTTAGTTCCTCTTCACTTTCTGTCATAAGGGTGGTGTTATCTGTGTATCTGAGGTTATTGATATTTCTCCCAGCAATTTTGATTCCTGCTTGTTCTTCCTCCAGCCCAGTATATCTCATGGCATACTCTGCATATAAGTTAAATAAGCAGGGTGACAGTATACAGCCTTGATGTACTCTTTTTCCTATTGGGAACTAGTCTGTTGTTCCATGTCCAGTTCTAACTCTTGCTTTCTCCGGTTTCTCAAGAGGCAGATCAGATGGTTAGGTATTCCCATCTCTTTCAGAATTTCCACAGTTTATTGTGATCCACACAGTCAAAGGCTTTGCATAGTCAATAAAGCAGAAATAGGTGTTTTTCTGGAACTCTCTTGCTTTTTTGATGATATAGCAGATGTTGGCAATTTTTTGAGTTAAAAAATGAAAATAAAATATAATAATATAAAATGAGATATAGCTCATTTATTGCCAAGTTTAGTTAAAAGTTTCACGTCATTTTATTCCAGCCTTTTTGACAGTGGGAGGAAGAAAATAATTTAAAAATACTTGATTCTAGACATAACTTTTTACTTCCTTCTGCTTCTTCTCTACATGATTAAGTCTCACATTTAAATTTCCATGCCTAATATACCTTTTTATGGCCTAGTTTTATACTTCCAAGTGTAGGTTGAAGGCCTTTACTTATGTAAACATGGGAAAACTTTTACTTCATTGTGTTTGGGTTTGTTAGGGAGGAGTTAGTCATCATGCATTATCAATAATTTCTTTGAAGTTTTATTTTCCATTTCCTCAACATTTGTCCTAAACAAACCCAATATCATCTCACATTTGAAATACAAACTTTTGCCCCTGTGATTCCCTTCACTTGTAATGCCCTCTCCTACAATCTTGGTTTTCTACCCACCTGATTTTTTTTCCCCAGGAGTTACTTTTATCCCTTCTGCCTTTGCTACATTTTTACTCTTTTTTTAGGGGCTAAGGATCTTGCTTTTCTTCCCTTCCTACCTAGAGACACAGTGAATCAGTCTTATCTCTGCCTCTTGCTTCTATGCATACTTTTCTTTTTTCTTGATCCCACTGAAGAAATATTCTGTGAATTCTATACCTCTGTTACAGGATATCATGTTTTACTAATTATGTATACTTACCATGAATTATGTTAAAGCTGAAACTCCAGTACTTTGGCCACCTCATGTGAAGAGTTGACTCACTGGAAAAGACTTTGATGCTGGGAGGGACTGGCGGCAGGAGGAGAAGAGAACCATTGAGGATGAGATGGCTGGATGGCATCACTGACTTGATGGACGCAAGTCTGAGTGAACTCTGGGAGTTGGTGATGGACAGGTAGGCCTGGCGTGCTGCGATTCATGGAATCACAAAAAGTCGAACACGACTGAGCAACTGAACTGAACTGAACCATGCACAATATTCCCAGTACATTATGGATACTCAAAAAAAGATTGTGAGAGTAAACTCCTAAGTTAATGAGTAAATGAAATTAGATAATAAATAGGAAAACTACTAGGTTCCTTATTTATCATGTTTTCACTCTTCTGCCAAAACTTTAGGTGCCCTTGCAAGAACTGGAGTCAACCAGAGCAAGTCCCTCTTCTGCAGCAATTTTTGTAAGGGCTTCCTGGTAAAGCTAAACACTCTAAGGTCTTTACCTAAGCCTTATATTGCTATGCAACTTTATCTGAATTACAAGACTCAGGTAATTTGTATAGGTTTCTACTACCTCTCTGTTGGTCTTCCTAGGTTTTTCTTCCTAAAGAAAAACTTTAAATATGTCAATCTCATATTTGGAACTTTTCAGTAGTCCTATGCTACCTATTACACAAAATCCAAACTACACAGCACAGTAACCAACACAATAACACACTGAAAATTCTAGCCATTATCACTATTCACAGTTTAATTTCTCACAACTTTTGTTTCAAAAACTATTTTGTTCTAATATTCATATTAGTATACAAAATTCCCCTACACTTATTTATAACTAAGCATTTTACTTGTGACATTCTTCTATCATGATTCTCCCCAAACACAGTAATATTATTAAATTTGTATTTGGCTTGTTTATTGTATTTATGCTTCCTTAAATTTACACTGTTAGCTTTATGAGGACTGGACTTTTATTTTATTTGCTTGTTTTCTCTCACTAGGCTTCCCAGGTGACTCAGTGGTGAAAAATCCGCCTGCCAATGCAGGAGACATGGGCTCGGTCCCTGAATTGGGAAAATCTTCTGGAGAAGGAAATGGCAATCCACTCCAGAATTCTTCCCTGGGAAATCTCATAGACAGAGGAGCCCAGAGGGGGTCACAAAGGAGGCGACTTGATTTAGGAACTAAACATCAACAATACTCTCATTGCATAATAGATTTTCTAGTATACTGTATCTAGTTGTATAAATGAACAAATATATTAAGGTATATATTAAGGATAATTTCCCTAAATTGTCTTATATAGTAAACTTCAAAATGTTAACAGAATATTCTTATATCAAAATAATAACATCCATTTTGTGTTTTATGTTAAATAATTAC
>SJYC01145603.1:0-13410 GCA_006408675.1 Madoqua kirkii | reverse complement strand
GCCATAGGAACTAGGCCTTCTCTCTCATCTCTAAATTTTTAGCTTCTTGTTGATATGATCTATTCCCATAGTTTTAAATACTCTCTATATGTCAAAGATTTGCAAAAAAAAGAAAAAAGAAATTTCCCCAGGCTAGTTATGTCCTCCTGCATCTATTATTATAGGTCACTACCTACTTATCATATTCTATAAATTTTCTCAGACTTACTAAGTACATTTAAATATAACAACTTTTTAGAAACTAAGTTCCTTACTCAAGTTAAATTCTTTCTTATTGTCTAGTCCAAAGTCCTTAGTGTAATGCATGACTTCATTGATCTACATGCCATATCCAAATTCATCAGGAGAGCATAATTGCTCTATCTTCAATACATTAACATTCATCTCTCCTATCACCATTAACACTTCTTTCTCTCAGAACTGATGCAGCATCATCACCCATTTGTCCAGTATTATATTAATGTGTTGCCATCCTCTGTATAGTGCTTATTAAATAGCACATGTTCATTGCATGAAGAAACAAATAAGAATGAGTATTCAGTTATTCTTGCCTACTTGGCTGTAAAAACTTATAACATTTCATTATTTGACAAAAAAGTTCTCAGAAAAATTTTGAACCTGATATATCCAACTTTCTCCAAAAAATTTACAACTATTTTCTTTCCATTGTTCTCTTGTTGCCACTGTTTATTCCCTCAAGCAAACCAAAGAGCAGAATCTCCACCGTTCTTGTGAAAGAGAAAACAGCTCCTCAGTTTCTCACAAACTTTTCATAACCTTACACTACTTACAGGAAAATTTTTAAAATTTCTAGTTCATCTCAAAACTCAAATTATTTTTCAAATGCCTTATTTTTCCTGGTCCTGCTTCCTCTCCATAAAGTTTTTCATATTTTATTTTTTGTCTCCTTTTCACCCTAATATCGCTGAATGTTCTGTTTCTCACTGTCCCCATATTAAATTCCATTTTGCAATCCTGTCAGGTAGAGAAAATAGTTTTCATTTATTTCTTTTTGTCCATAACAAAGTCATGTTTCCAAATTCAAAATTGGTTTATAAAACTTTAATAGTTCCTGATACTTCTTTAAAGTATTTGGTAGGCCATCAGTATATGAGATTATAGAATTAAATGCCAATATATGAAAGG
This sequence comes from Madoqua kirkii, assembly GCA_006408675.1. Lineage (NCBI taxonomy): Eukaryota > Metazoa > Chordata > Mammalia > Artiodactyla > Bovidae > Madoqua > Madoqua kirkii. Next base: position 12,264 of record SJYC01145603.1, on the reverse strand, counting down.
AGGACAATGTCAAACCCAAGAAAAAGACAAAGAAGGAAAACCAGGGGCATCAAACTAGAGAGTAGAAACAAACATTATCCTGACCTGACTTAGAAGGTAATAAAAGCACTTGTACAAAATCCACTAACTCCACATAATTCTCATCTCTAAGGACGAAGAAGTGATGAGAAGTAACTTAACAACTCTGTCAAGCATGGTAAAAGAAGCTGAATAGTTCCTTATAAAGGAAAGATTTATGAAGACTCTGGGTTTTCTTCAGGACCAAATGGTCTGAATGATACTCTCAGGGATCAGATATCAACTACAGGGATATATCTCACTTTCACTGTATTTTTCTCCTCTATAAAATTATTACATCTCCTATGCTTTCCTATATACTTTCAATGGGTATTTGTCAGAATAAGAAAAACTCTCTCACGGAAATGCAAGTCTCATTTATGATAATAAAAATGTGGAACAGTACAAACAAAACTCGTTTCCTCCAGGAAAGAAAAATGATTCAATCATTTTTTGAATCATCCACTAAGGGCTGCATTGTACTATTTTTTCCCCTCAGCAATATTCCTCTATCTTAGTGGGTTAGTCCAAAACACACTACAAAGAATGCACTAGAGAGTCTATTAAAAGGTACAGTAGCAGCATTGGTGTGTGGAAAATGAATTATCAACAAAGTCGGGCTGGAGATATACCACATCTATTATTTACTCTTTGGTTACAGAATTTTTTTTTCTTTTTTTGGTTACAGAATATTTTTTGATGATTGTGTGACAGTTGTTATTTTTCTTCATTTATTGACATGGGGAGGAATAAAATTTAGATTAATATTAAAACCATATTTTAGGAAAAGAGTACACATGAACATTAAAAATGTCAAGTTAGTGCAACACTAAATGCATCAATTTTGGAGGAATGTGTGTAAACTACTTTCAAGTAATGTTTTGTTTGGGTGTTTGTTGCTTTATTTTTTATAGTTTGTTTCCCTGATTCACTAACTCCTTTGGCATGGTTTCCTCAGTACTCTATTTTTCAATTGCCATAATGTGTCCTTTGTGATTTTCTTTACCTCATTAACTTTACTTGGCCTTTCTAAATCTGTCCCTTCACTCACATGTATAACATATTTAGTGCTTATTAGCTAAGACATTTAAAAATACTTTTTTAAAAGAAGTCATTGCTTTTTGGACTTTATTTTCACTAGATTTTCTTTAAAATACATATTTTAAAAACATTTATTGTTTTGGCTATTTATTGATATTAAAAAAAAACCTTCACCTTACAGTTTCCTTTATATATTTATGCTACATATGACTATTACCTTTGTCTGTTGAGGATATTATATATTTTACTTTTAATACTTTATTAAAATGTTGATATTAACAATTAAAAGTTTGCTTGGCATTGATTATACAACAGATATTTGTGAAATCTCTAATACATTTCATATAATTTTCAACTCTCTCATACAGAAATGAAAAAGACTGATTAAATCCTTGCTTTGAAGAAGCTCATATGCTAGGGGTACAGGAGCATCAGAGGTGCATATGATAATAAGCATAAAATCAAATGCAGATAAAATATTTCTTAAGTATTTTAGGAAGAATTAGAGCATGGTACTAGCATAGAAAATATCTGTGGAAGAAACTCTCAGAGAAGCAAGGCCAGGGAGAATGAGGCATACTGCATAAAGTTTGTTAAGTTTTGAGGTAAACTGGGAATTTAAAAATTCCCATGCATAAGGACAAAACAAATTTATGGGAAAGTTTTGATTAGTTTTCCTTTCTCAACAAGGGTGCCAATCATGTCTGAATGAAGTTAAGCCTTGACCTGGTGGAAATGACAGGCACTGAAACCAGGAAGCATAAACTCCCTGAAACTGCATTGTGCTCAGTATGTTTAAAAACTTATTCAATTGTAAGCTGTGTCTGACTCTTTTCAACCTCATGAACTGCAGCACGCCAATCTTCCCTGTCTATCTCTATCTCCCAGAGTTTGATAAAACTTATGTAAAAACTAATAAGAAGGCCAAATATGTGGACAAGAGTGATCAAGCAGATAGTGGTAATAGATGAGATCAAAGAGATTGCTAGGAAACAGTTCATATCTCTCAGGTCATGGGAAAGAGATGAGATATTTCTTTAAATGTGACTGAAAGATATTGGTATATATAGAATATAGGGGCTACATAATATCATTTATGTCTTATAAAAATCTGCCTGGCTGCTATGGCAATGGGCATTGGGGAAGCAAGAGAGAATTCTGGTGTTGTACTCCACAAAATATGTGCTAGTTGCTTAGACAAGAGTTTTCAGAGTGAAAAGTGTAAATGATGGTCAGACACATAAAGTATCTGAAGGTAAAAATACAATAAAGTATATTGAAGGTAGAATCAAAAGGATTTAAAAATATATTGGCCATAAAAGGTGAGAGAAAATATAATCTGTAATGACTCATAGAGTATATTTGACCATTTGTGCAAATATGCACCATTTAGAGATGTGAGAAAATATTTAGAATGTATAGATTTAGGAGGATATATTAATAATATTTTGGTTGTGATAAGTTAAGCTGTGAAATGTCTATTAAATCAAATATGGTGATGTCATACAGATGGACTAAAACAGATTGTACCTTTAAGCTGTACTAGTAGTGCTTTAAATTTGAGAGCAATTATAACAAAAAATTTTAAAAGTTATAGAACCAGATGAAGTCTGAAAAGGGAAAGGTAACATAGAAGATAAAAGTGATTTTGGGAGTGTCTCATCCGTTATAGTGTTATGAGAAAGGAAGTGGTCAGGAAATAAAACTGGTAACAAAAAATTATCTAGATAATGATAAAATAATGGGTCAAAACCAAGAATATACAAAGTGGTTCAAGAACAGCGCTATGGTATGTTGGGGGCCAGCATGAGGAAATCCGCCCATGGCAAAGGTCATGAGGAAAGGGGGCTTCGGCATACGCAAAGGCGTGACCAAGTCTCAGGAAATTCCCCTGCTCCCGAGCATCTAACCCCAAAACTAGAGTCTGTCCTGTACTCTCACCTACGAGGTGCTCTCCCCCATAACCGTTTCTCTCCGAGAAGGAGTAAACGTGCAGCTCCAAGGCAGTAAAAATTCCTGGGCGTGACTAGAGTGTTTCAACTTATGGGACTCCTCTGAAAGTTATCTAGCCTGCCTGTATAGGTTCCTCCAGCCGCAACAGCCCTCCAACCTTGAGAGGCATGAGATGTTTTGACTTACTAAAGGCAAATTCCTGTGGAAGGTTAGAAATTATTAGTATAGTGGGTTGGATGGGAATTATATTGATAAAGGGTTTCTTCATTTGTTGTGTCAATAATTGCCACTAATTCCCTGCCCTAGGTGGGACAAGGGTGTCTCAGGTTAAACCTCTCTGTGGACACATGATTGTTTACTACCTCTCAACCATAAACAGCACAGAGTTTTGGAGTATTCTGAGAATCTTAATTAACATAGGACTTTTTCTTGTTGTTGAGTCAATGATCGCCGCCAGGCCTCCATATCCTTTAGGTACCTGGGAATGTATTAAATCAATGTATTTGGAATGTAGAAAAGGAAATATAGTAGTTTTTGATGTTAGCAATATTAGACTTTCTGAGTTAATGAATTTTCTCTCTTGTAATAGATCACTGTACTTTGTTATAAATCACTGTGTCCTTGCTATGCAAAAATGTAACTTTGTCACTATCTCACGACTGAGTAGATCTTAAGAGGAACATTGGTGAAAGGATTTTCATTTATTGGACTGATGTTTGTTGCTAAAATCTTTATATTCCCTGCCCTTATAATGAATAAGGATTAACATATAGGAGAAATAAGTCTTAACCTTTAAGTATATAGGAGAAATAAGGATTAACATATAGGAGAGATAAGTCTTAACCTTTAAGTACATAGGAGAAATAAGTATTAACCTGTAGGAGAAATAAGTCTTAACCTTTAAGTATATAGGAGAAATAAGTATTAACCTGTAAGATTAATCATGTTAACCTTGGGTTAAATAAATTCCTTTCTTGATTGTAACTCACTACACCCTCACCCTATAGGAATGCGACTTTATTTGGAGGGTGGTGCTTGGTTTAAGGAAAAACACCCTTGGAAAAAATAAGTTTTTTGGTTATCAGAAAGAGAGAGTTGTAAATGTCAGCAGGCAGAAATGGCTTGAAGATGATGTAAAACCCCTAAAACTTTTTTTGTAAAGCACCTGATTTTGATAAGGTCAGGACTGCTGACCCCCGCGTGACTCTGTATTCATCCCTATATGTAACAAAGGGTATATAAGCAAACCCAAAAATAAAGAAATCGGATCAGTTCCGGAAAGACTGATTCCCTCATGTCGTTCCTTTCTGCTCCCCAATTTTCTGGCTGAATTCCCATCTGGAGCGTGGGTGCCCGCCATAAATATGGTGCAAGTTCCTTGTCTGGAATTTTATTGGTACCCCACGTAACCCAAGTTATTCGGCCCCTTTCTCTCTCTCTTACTATTTTTCTGGTCGAATTCCCATCTGGTGCATAGGACCCACCAAGCCTACTAATTCTGCCTGGGCTTCTAAGATCGGACCGGGGGGGTCTCAGTGCCTCCTCTCCTTCGGGAGAACGGGAAGACACCTGCGGCCTACGTAGGTGGTGACTGGCACCCTGTGTTAACCAAGTTATTCGGCCTCTTTTTCTCTGCTAAATTCCTAGTCCCTCCCTATAAGTAATTAGATAAGTTTTTCCTAGGACTCCTACTCCGTCCCCACCTTCAAATCACCCTGGATCCACTGGGGCTGGACCCCGGCAATGGTATATAGATAGTATAAGATGACAATTATATATTATGGGTTGTTGTTCAGTTGCTAAGTCATATCTGACTCTTTCTTTGCAACCCCATGAACTGCACCACAACAAGCTTCCCTGTACCTCACTATCTCCCAGAGTTTGCTCAAACTAATGTCCGTTGAGTAAGTGGTCCATCCAACTACCTCATCCTCTGCAGCCCCGTTCTCCTCTGACCCTCAATCTTTGCCAGCATCACAGTCTTTTGCAGTGAGTTGGCTCTTCACATCATGTGGCCAAAGTATTTGAGCTTCAGCTTCAGGATCAGTCCTTCCAATGAATATTCAGGGTTAATTTCCTTTAGGGCTGACTGATTTGATCTTCTTATTGTCCAAGGGACTTTCAAGGGTCTTACAACATCACAGTTCAAAAGTATCAATTCTTTGGTGCTCAGCCTTCTTAATGGTCCAACTCTCACATTTGCATATGACTACTGGAGAAACCACAGCTTTGACTCTACGGATGTTTGATGGCAAAGTGATGTCTCTGCTTTTTAATACACTGTCTAGTTTTGTCATAGCTTTCCTTCCAAGGATCAAGCATCTTTTAATTTCATGGCTGCAGTCACCATCTGCAGTGATTTGGGAGCCCAAGAAAATAGCATCTGTCACTGTTTCTACTTTTTCCCCATCTGTTTTTCATGAAGTAATAGGACCAGATGCCAAGATGTTAGCTTTTTGAATGTTGAGTTTTAAGCCAGTATTGTCATTCTCTTTCACCTTCAACAAGAGACTCTTTTTAGTTCCTCTTCATTTTCTGCCATAAGAGTGGTTTTGTCTGCATATCTGAGGTTGTGGGTATTTCTTCCAGCAACCTTGATTAAAGCTTGTGAGTCATCCAGCCTGGGATTTCACATGATGTACTCTGCATAGAATTTAAATAAGCAGGGTGACAATATGCATCCTTAACATACTCCTTTACCAATTTTGAACCAGTTTTGTTCCATGTCTGGTTCTAACTATTGCTTCTTGACCCACATACAGATTTCTCAGGAAACAGATAAGGTGGCCTGCAGTTCCCATCTCTTGAAGAATTTTCCACAGTCAAAGGCTTTAGCATCAATGAAACAAAAGTATTTTTTTTTTAATTCCCTTGCTTTTTCTACAATCCAATGGATGTTGACAATTTGACCTCTGGTTCCTTTGCCTTTTCTAAATCCAGCTTGTACATCTGGAATTTTCAGTTCAAATACTGTTGAAGCCTAGCATGAGGGATTTTGAGCATTACTTTGATAGCATGTGAAACTGCAAATTGAACATTCTTTGGCATTGCCTTTCATTGTGATTGGAACAAAAAATTATATTTTCCAGTTTTGTGGTCACTTCTGAGTTTTCCAAATTTTCTAGTATATTGAGTGCAATATTTTAGCAGTATCATCATTTAGGATTTGAAACAGCTCAGCTGGAATTCCATCACCTCCACTAGCTTTGTTCGTAGTAAAGCTTCGTAAGTTCCACTTGACTTCACACTCTAGGATGTCTGGCTCTAGGTGAGTGTCCACACCATAATGGTTATCTAGGTAATTAAGACCTTTCTTATACAGTTCCGTGTATTCTTGCCACCACTTCTTAATCTCTTCTGCTTCTGTTATTTCCTTGTCATTTCTGTCCTTTATCGAGTCCATCTTTGCATGAAATGTTCTCTTGGTATCTCCAATTTTCTTGAAGCGATCTCAAGTCTTTCCCATTCTATTTGTTTTCCTCTATTTCCTTGCACTGTTCACCAAAGAAGGCTTTCTTATCTCTCCTTGCTATTCTCTGGATCTCTGCATTCATTTGGATATACCTATCCCTTTCTCATTTGCTTTTTACTTCTCTTTTCTCAGCTATTTGTAAGGCCTCCCTCACACAGCCACTTTGCTTTCTTTAATTTCTTTTTCTTGGAGATAGTTTTGGTCACCACATCCTGCAATGCAAGAGACTTGGGTTTGATCCCTGGTTTGGGAAGATCCCCTGGAGAAGGGAATGGCTACCCACTCCATTATTCTGGCCTGGAGAATCCCATGGACACTGGAGCCTGGCAGGCCACACTCTATGGGGTGGCAAAGAGTCAAATGACTGGGTGACTTTCCCTTTCACTTTTCTGTAGTGTTATGGACCTCTTCATAGTTCTTCAGGCACTCTGTCTACCAGATCTAATCCCTTGAATCTGTTTATCACCTCTGCTGCTGCTACTGCTAAGCCATTTCAGTCGTGTCCGACTCTGTGTGACCCCTTAGATGGCAGTCCACCAGGCTCCCCCATCCCTGGGATTCTCCAGGCAAAAACACTGGAGTGGGTTGCCATTTTCTTCTCCAATTTATCACCTCTACTGTATAATAATAAGGGATTTGATTTAGGCCATACCCGAATGGCCCAGTGGTTGTCCCTAATTTTTTCAATTTAAACCTGAATTTTGCACAAAATCTGAGTGATCAAGCCTCATCACTGGCTCCGGATAGAATTCCTGTCCTCCAGAGGACAAGAATCCTGGCGTCATCCAGGGATTGTAGCAGCAACCTTTCATTTTAATCTATTAATCAACTGATTCTTGCCTGATTATCAAAATGTTTATATACTTTTAACTCTAAAATATAATTTAAAATAAGTAATATGAGGTTGGGTTCTTTTCCTCCAATTACATTTCTGAACTTTGTTTTATACCCTCAGTTATTTGCTTCTTAAAGAGAAGCTTTTGAAAGAAATTGACAAGTTTAAAAACAGATTTGTTGGAATAAGGGTCTTGTGTGTATTAAAGCTGTAAATTTCATTATGGAGAATTGACATCTTCCTAACTTCTTAGCTTTCTCTTATAGAAATATATATTTTCTATTTATCCAAATTGAAAATTCCTCACTAAAAATATATTATTATGTGGCAAGTACAATTACTTTTATTGCTATACACAAACACACTCAACATTTTTCTCTTTGGGGGAGTTTAAAATTTATATTTTTGTTACATTAATATTAATATTATATTATCAGCATGTTGTTGTTTAGTCACTAGGTTGTATCCAACTCTTTGCAACTCTGTGGACTGTAGCCTGCCAGGCTCTTCTCTCCATAGGATTTCTTAGGCAAGAATACTGGAGTTGGTTGCCATTACCTTCTCCAGGGAATCTTTCTGACCCAGGGACTGAACCTATTTCTCCCACTTAGCAGGTAGATTATTTACCACTGAGCCACCTGGGAAGCCCATATAGTTATTAATAATTTTAAATATATATACATAAAATTTTCTAGGTACTTCATATTCTCATCAATACTCATAGCCTCTAGTAGAACCTTTAGACATTTCTATATTTTGAAAGCATATTTTGCAAATAAGGAAAACTCTGGCACTTCCTGTGATGCCAGAAGTGGGATGTGGGAAAAAAACATGGATGCTATAATATAATAGAATAGGGGGTTCCCTGATAGCTCAGTGGGTAAAGAAATTGTCTGCAATGTAGGAGACACAGGAGATACAGGTTTGATCCCTGGGTTGAGGAGATTCCTTAGAGGAGAAAATGATAACCCGCTCCAATATTCTTGCCTGAAAAATCCCATGGACAGAGAATGCTGGCAGGCTATAGTCTGAAGGGATGTAAAGAGTCAGACATGACTGAGCACACACACACACACACACACATAATAGAATGGACAAAATTTAGAAAATTATGCAGTGAGGAAAACAACAAATTCTTTTTGAGGGAGAGGTACTGGAAGGAGTACTATAATAAAAAAAAGTTCAATTTTCATGTGAAGGAGCCAATAGAGAGAGAGAAAGAACATGATATAATGCAAGGTATTATATACATCAAGCAGAGGACGAGGGTACAACTCTGGAAGGGACAGACAGGAACAGATGGAATAAAAAGATGGCAATGTTTACAGATAAATTTGTACATTTTGATGCAGAAGGATGAGGCATTTTGTAACTTATGGTTACCTTTTCTTGGTGTAAGAGAAGATGTAGCTGTTATTTTCCTTACTAAATCAACATTTCTGTTCTGTTTTAGAAAGTGATTTTTACAAGGTTGGATTTATATTAGACTCAATCTTGGTAAATATATAATACCACAGTGCAATATTGTGTTTTCAGATTTTTTAAACAGACTTTAAAAGTCTTGCCCAAGTACGAGCATTAAAATTGTTTGAGCAATTTGATTTTTAAAGTACCTAAACACCAATGGAATTAAAATGCTTGTCAGTCCCATTTATATTCCATTGACTCTTGGGAAAATTGTCAATGTCAGAATTTGTGCATAGTATTCACAGTTGTCTCTGTACCGTTATGCTTTGAAAGATTACATTATATTATAGTGCATTCAGTTCCCTCAAGCAAGAAATAGGATGGTTTTCTATAGGTAAAATATTTATTTTTACATTCAAACTGATCATTTCTGTCTCGTATTCTGGCCTTTTACTGGTTTTCAATTATATATGTAGTGTTAAAAATGAATCACAATTTTTAGCTTGTATGTAAAGTAGAATGTGGATGCAAATAGAGTTTGTAAAAATTTCCTTTTCAGTTGAGTACTGGCATGTGATAGAACTTGACTATTTTTACATTGATTGTCAATGGTCATGAAAGCAACTATCCTCAAAATATAACAGAACATTTACTAGAGACAAAAAAGACGGGGGGCGGGGGGAGACATTCTTTTGGGTACATCTGGACAATCAGTCAGTTCAGTTGCTCAGTCATGTCAGTCTCTTTGTGACCCCATGGACTACAGGACAACAAGGCTCCCTGTCCATACCAACTCTCAGAGCTTGCTCAAACCCATGTATGAGTCAGTGATGCCATCCAATCATTTCATTCTCTGTTGTCCTCTTCTCCTCCTGCCTTCAATCTTTTCCAACATCAGAGTCTTTTCCAGTGAGTCAGTTCTTCCCATCAAATGGTCAAAGTATTGGAGTTTCAGCTTTAGCATCAGTCCTTCCAGTGAATATTCAGGACTGATTTCCTTTAGGATTGACTGGTTAATCTCTTTGCAGTCCAAGGGGCTCTCAAGAGTCTTATCCAATACCACAGTTCAAAAGCATCAATTCTTTGAAATTCAACTTTATAGTCCAACTCTTGTATCCATACATGACTACTGGAAAAAACATAGCTTTGACTATATGAACCTTGATTGGCAAAGTAATGTCTCTACTTTTTAATATGCTGTCTAGGTTGGTCATAGGTTTTCTTCCAAGGAGAAAAGGTTTTTAATTTCATGACTGCAGTCATTATCTGCAATGATTTTGGAGCCCCCCAAAATAAAGTCTCTCGTTGTTTCCAATCTTTCCTCATCTATTTCCCATGAAGTGATGGGACCAGAGGCCATGCTCTTAGTTTTCTGAATGTTGGGTTTTAAGTCAACTTTTTGCTCTCCTCTTTCACTTTAATTAAGAGGCTCTTTATTCTTCTTCACTTTCTGACATAAGAGTGCTGTCATCTGCATATCTGAGGTTATTAATATTTCTCCTGGCAATCTTGATTCAAGCTTGTGCTTCATCCAGCCTTGTATTTTGCATGATATACTCTGCGTATAAGTTAAATAAGCAGGGTGATGATATACAGCCTTGACATACTCCTTTCCCAACTTGGAACCAGTCTGTTTTTCGATGACCATTTCTAGCTCTTGCTTCTTGACTTGCATACAGATGTCTCAGCAGGCAGGTCAGGTGGTCTGGTATTCCCATCTCCTTGAGAATTTTCCACAGTTTATTGTGATCCACACAGTCAAAGGATCTGGCCTAGTCAATAAAGCAGAAGTAAATGTTTTTTTCTGAAACTCTCTTGCTTTTTTGATGATCCAGTGGATGTTGGCAATTTGATCTCTGGTTCCTCTGCCTTTTATAAATTCACCTTGGAAGTTCACTTACTGTTGAAGTCTGGCTTGGAGAATTTTTAGCATTACCTTGCTAGTGTGTGAGATGAGTGAAATTGTGTGGTAGTTTGAACATTCTTTGGTGTTGCCTTTCTTTGGGATTGGAATGAAAACTGACTTTTTTCCCATCCTGTGGTCACTGCTGAATTTCCCAAATTTCCTGTCATACTGAGTGCAGCATTTTCATAGCATCATCTTTTAGGATTGGAAATAGCTCATTGGAATTCCATCACCTACACTAGTTTTGTTTATAGTGATGCTTCCTAAGGCCCACCCAGTTGACTTTGCATTCCAGGATGTCTGGCTCTAGGTGAGTGATCACACCATCATGGTTACCTGGATCATGAAGATCTTTTTTGTACAATTTTTCTGTGTATTCTTGCCACCTATTTTTAATATCTTCTCCTGATCACTGAGGAAGTCTTTCTTATCTCACCATGCTATTCTTCGGAAGTCTGCATTCAAATGGGTATTGCCATTAGCTTCTCTTCTTTTCATAGCTATTTGTAAGACCTCCTCAGACAACCATTTTGCCTTTTTGTATTTCTTTTTCTTGGGGATGGTCTTAATCATTGCGTCCTGTACAATGTCATGAACTTCTGTTCATAGTTTTTCCGGCACTCTGTCCATCAGGTCTAACTCATCAAATCTATTTATTACTTTACTTTCATGTGGACAATACTTATTATATGAAATACAATGTGTAACAACTAAAACAGATTTAAGGGTAACAAAAAATACAAGCCTCTTTACTTTCAGTCGTTCAGATTGCTGCCCTACCTAGTAAATGTTTAACTAGGAAGAAGCAACTATCTGGTAGTGAAACTGTTTTGTATAATATATAATCATATTCTGCAATTTAGATTCTCTAATTTCATGTAAACAAAATAGTTATGACCTTTCTATCCATATATTTATTCATGTGTTTCTTAATGTGATTATAACTAAAGGTTTAAAGAAGTTTTATGACCAAAGACAGCCTTAAAGGAAAAATAAAGGACTTACAGCAATAATAATGAATAATTAGAAATTTATAAGTCATTATTTAAGAAAATTATATACACTTTTTATATAATGATCTACATATACTCTATAAATCAAGAGGATTTGACCACTGTGACATCATCACTTCAGCCTGATGGATTGGATCACCACTAAATTGTGTACCTAAAATTTATCAGCTCCTCAATTATTACTAAACCAAGGTTATGTGCCAGAAGTCTTTATTATGATAAATAATTTAGAAGAAAAAAATCAATCAACTAGGAATTAATGCTTTCTTTTGAGGCACTTCTTAACTATGGAAATTTGGCAAAGGGAAGGATTTAATTTATAGAGTAGTATCAATTAGTAATTTAAAAATAAGAGAAATTAACTATAAAGATGTTCAAACTAGTTTTGGAAAAGGCAAAGGAATCAGAGATAAAATTGGCAACATTTGGTGGATTATCAAAAAAGCATGAGAGTCCAAGAAAACATCCATTTCTGCTTTATTGACGCTGCCAAAGCCTTTGACTGTGTGGATCACAATTAACTGCGGAAAATTCTGAAGACGATGGGAACACCAGACCACCTGACATGCTACTTGAGAAA
>SJYC01145599.1:0-14763 GCA_006408675.1 Madoqua kirkii | reverse complement strand
TTCTTATCAACATGGCTAAATAGAAAAGGGGAGTAGAGGTGAGACTACAGAATCATGATTTTAGTAGGAGAAAAACTCTTGATATTAAGATTAAAATCGTTTTAAGCATATATATTAGAGAATGCAATGGCAACCCACTCCAGTACTCTTACCTGGAAAATCCCATGGATAGAGGAGCCTGGTAGGCTGCAGTCCATGGGATTGTGAAGAGTCGGACACGACTGAATGATTTCACATTCACTTTCACTTTCATGCATTGGAGAAGAAAATGGAAACTCACGCCAGTGTTCTTGCCTGGAGAATCCCAGGGATGGAGGAGCCTGGTGGGCTATCGTCTATGGGGTCACACAGAGTCGGACACAACTGAAGTGACTTAGCAGCAGCGGCAGCAGCAACAAGCATATAAATAACCAGAAGTCTTCAGAATGTATAAAATTCTCAAACGCACTTTGTTCACAGAAAGGGAAACAGGTTACCTAGATGGTGTGAGAAAGACTACTAGAATTCAGGCCTTTTGACTCCTAAATCAATATAATCTACTCCTCAGTATATCTGTTTGCTTTTATAAGGTAAATTTCACCCAGATCTGGTCCACATATTGATGAAAGACTCTAAAAATCAAATTCTGAATTTACTGGAGAGGCGATAACATCCTTTTTGAATGATGCATTTTCTTTTATATTTTTATTAAGAATGATTTTTTGCATCATATGCATATATATATATACACACACATATATTTTCTGCTGTTCTGAGAGTAGGAATGAAATAGCTTTAATACAATGTATACTTCCCCTCCTCCCACAGTTAAGTTCCTGCATTTAATAAAAAATTAGGTCCAGGTTAACTTTTATGCATCAACCTGTGACCTTGATAGTAGCCAGGCATTTATGGAGAGCTTTAAGCTACGGTGCAGTCTTTCCTCTATTTGAATGCTGCTTGAATGTAGTTTTCAGTAGATGTACTTGATTCTGAAGACACTTGAAATACTTCACATATGTTAATTATAGCAATCAAGACTCATAAAGCCTGGAATTTTACAACTCTTCAGAGAGCCTCTGGGAATAAAATATCTTCCAATTCAGTGGGCAAGTTAAATCCAATTATGCTTCCTTTTTTTTTTTTTTTTGGCAGCTTCCCCTTTTGTACTCTTATAATCTGCAAACTTAGAAAAATGGCAAAAAAAGAAAAGAAAGACTCTAAACTGTTCTTTTATCAAGAGAAACACAGTCCAATATTATCCTACCATTGTAAGCTCTTCTATTGCCAAAAAGCTCCCTATATTTATATGTAAGAAGGTTGTATTTTCTAGACTGAAAAGAGAAAACTTGTCAACATTACCAGGATTTGTTATAGATACTGACAGCTACACCCACATTTACACACATAGACACACACACCAGAAAGCTACTTTTAAGTTTCAAGTACCAGCATTTAGAACCTTTTGTACTTTCCTCATTTTTAATTGGAGAGAACTTAATTCGATAGAGAAGACTAAGGAGCTGAGAAATTATACAAACAGGAAATGATAGAAGCATATATAAAAATGGAACATTGACCCATAACCTGCAGACATCTGCCTAAGAAGTTAACTTCCCATACACTACACAGCACAGGACATCAGCCTGCTATAAGTTAGACTGGTAGGAAATCAGATTGTGATCTTTAGTTGACTAAAGAACTAAGAGCCTCTTGTTGAGGAACTAAAGAACGTCTTGATGAGGGTGAAAGAGGGGAGTGAAAAAGCTGGCTTGAAATCCAATATTAAAAACCATTAAGAACATGGCATCCAGTTCCATCACATCATGACACATAAAAGGAAACAAAAGTAGAAACAGTGACAGATTTTATTTTCTTGGGCACCAAAATCACTGCTGATGGTGACTACATTCATGAAATTAAAAATGCTTGCTCCTTGGAAGAAAAACTATGACAATCATAGACAGTGTATTAAAAAGCAGAGACATCACTTCATTGACAAAGTTCTGTACAGTCAAAACCGTGGTTTTTCCACTAGTTATGTATGCATGTGAGAGTTGGGCCATAAAAAAAGCTGAGAGCTGAAGAACTGATGCTTTTGGATTGTGGAACTGGAGAAGATTCTTGAGAGTCCCTCGGACTGCAAGGAGATCAAACCAGTCAGTCATAAAGTCAATCAATCCTGAATATTCATTGGAAAGACTGATGCTGAAGCTGAAGCTCCAATACTTTTGCTACCTGATGCAAAGAGCCAATTCGAAAAGAACCGCATGCTGGGGAAGATTGAAGTCAAAAGGAAAAGGAGGTGGCAGAGGACGAGATTGTTAGACAGACTCACCCACTCAATGGACATGAATTTCAGCAAACTTCAGGAGATAGTGCAGTACAGAGTTGCCTAGCATGCTGGAGTCCATAGGGTCATAAAGAGTCAGACATGACTTAGTGACTGAACAACATCTTTCGTAACAGTCCAGGGAACTAAATAATAACTTTCACAGCATTTAGCTCAAAATGTCCAGGACTTGATTGATAACTGACATCTTTAATTTTTGTCCCTGCTTCCAAGTTAGGACAAACCAGAAAATGTCAAATGTGTGTCCCTTCATTAATCACACAGGATGCCCTGTGTGTACACTATGTAGGTACACATAGTGAACCTACAACTTCTGCCTATCGAGCCTCTGATCAGGGTATACCTAAAGGCTTCCTTTTCCCCCCATTAAACACACACGCATGCAGACACACACACACCCAAGTGTCTGACTTCCTTACTAAAGCAAGCTCTGAATAAATAGACTTTGCTTTTCTCATTTAGTTGGTCTTCATTTATTTCCACGGAGCAAAAAATCAAAATCAACAACAACAAAAATCTGTTTTGGAATCTCTGAAATGTTTGAATGTACTCATGGTTCAAATATCCACTTTCATAAGTAAACTCTTATCTTTTTAATGGTTTTTTTTCTAAAGTCATCTAGTGGAAATTATTTTATTTTGGGAATGTTTTTGTTATTTTTAAAAATAGTAAATTATGTATCTACACATTTATTAATAGTATGATTCTAAATGCATTTTCATTTATAGAATCCATTTTTTAATCTTTTCATTGAAAATCTGAGGTAAAATTATCCATATTTTATGGACCTATGTGTGTATATCTATGTGAGTAGGTATGTACATATGTATATTTTAAAAATAATGTATATATGTAAGTCAATGGAACAGCATATGAGTTTATTATAAAACATTAAAATGTTATCTTCTTTCTTTGTGTTTATTATTTAACTAATTATACCAATAATACCTAGTAACATGATTATCAAAATAATAATTTTCTTTAGAGACTGTTGGTGACTGCAGCCATGAAATTAAAAGACATTTATTCCTTGGAAGAAAAGTTATGACCAAATTAGATAGCATATTGAAAAGCAGAGACATTACTTCACCAACAAAAGTCCATCTAATCAAGGCTATGGTTTTTCCAGCGGTCATATATGGATGTGAGAGTTGGACTGTGAAGAAGGCTGAGCGCCAAAGAATTGATGCTTTTGAACTGTGGTGTTGGAGAAGACTCTTGAGAGTCCCTTGGACTGCAAGGAAATAAATAGACTTTGCTTTTCTCATTTAGTTGGTCTTCATTTATTTCCACGGAGCAAAAAATCAAAATCAACAACAACAAAAATCTGTTTTGGAATCTCTGAAATGTTTGAATGTACTCATGGTTCAAATATCCACTTTCATAAGTAAACTCTTATCTTTTTAATGGTTTTTTTTCTAAAGTCATCTAGTGGAAATTATTTTATTTTGGGAATGTTTTTGTTATTTTTAAAAATAGTAAATTATGTATCTACACATTTATTAATAGTATGATTCTAAATGCATTTTCATTTATAGAATCCATTTTTTAATCTTTTCATTGAAAATCTGAGGTAAAATTATCCATATTTTATGGACCTATGTGTGTGTATCTATGTGAGTAGATATGTACATATGTATATTTTAAAAATATATGTATATATGTAAGTCAATGGAACAGCATATGAGTTTATTATAAAACATTAAAATGTTATCTTCTTTCTTTGTGTTTATTATTTAACTAATTATACCAATAATACCTAGTAACATGATTATCAAAATAATAATTTTCTTTAGAGACTGTTGGTGACTGCAGCCATGAAATTAAAAGACATTTATTCCTTGGAAGAAAAGTTATGACCAAATTAGATAGCATATTGAAAAGCAGAGACATTACTTCACCAACAAAAGTCCATCTAATCAAGGCTATGGTTTTTCCAGCGGTCATATATGGATGTGAGAGTTGGACTGTGAAGAAAGCTGAGCACTAATGAATTGATGCTTTTGAACTGTGGTGTTGGAGAAGACTCTTGAGAGTCCCTTGGATTGCAAGGATATCCAACCAGTCCATTCTGAAGGAGATCAGCCCTGGGATTTCTTTGGAAGGAATGATGTTACAGCTGAAACTCCAGCACTTTGGCCACCTCATGCGAAGTGTTGACTCATTGGAAAAGATTCTGATGCTGGGAGGGATTGGGGGCAGGAGGAGAAGAGGATGACAAAGGATGAGATGGCTGGATGGTATCATTTACTCGATGGACGTGAGCCTAAGTGAACTCCAGGTGTTGGTGATGAACAGGGAGGCCTGGCGTGCTGCGATTCACGGGGCTGCCAAGATTGGACACGACTGAGTGACTGAACTGAACTGAACTGACTGAAGAATTTACAATTGACTGAGTTATTATATTATTAGAGTATATTTTTAAAAAGTTTTGTTTGGAGTATAGTTGATTAATAATGTTGTGTTAGTGTCTGTGGGCTTGCCTCATAGCTCAGTGGTAAAGAATCTACCTGCAGTGCAGGAGATCCTGATTCATTTCTTAGGTTGGGAAGATCCACTGGAGAAAGGATAGGCTACTCACTTCAGTATTCTTGGGCTTTCCTTGTAGCTCAGTGATAAATTAGACGGGATTAATATATATATGCTACTATACACAAAAATAAATAACTAAAAAGGATCTATTATTAGAATATTAGTCAACAAATTTTTTAGCCCTGGCTTTTATTTGGATAAATAATAAAAGTCAAGTTTTCCATAAATTAATGTTTCATTAGCTATATCTTCCTTATAGATCTTGGACAAGCTATTTAGAATTGTTTTGTTCATTTTTGCTTTTTAACATGAAAGCACTTGGCAAATTTATAATATAATTTTTCCATACATTTATCTTACAATAAACAAGAAAACATGAAGTCAGGATCAGGGAAAGAAAATGTAGGACTAACCAAACTCAAATATTACAGATTCCTATTCTATGTCAATAAGACTTATGCAATTAGCTACTTTCCCCCCTCAATTCTGTTTTCTTTTTGTATAATCTTATCATATTTCAATGTGATATTTATGTTTTAGTTCAACTCAGTACAAGTCATAAATATGAGCATCTACACATTAGGAATCTTACTGTATTGGCCTTTGTGTGTATCCATATTCTATTTTGCAGCATATTACTAACAGTACACATAATGATTTCAAACAATACTCATCACTATAGTTTATAGTGACATTATGTGACACTAGATAAGGTTTTGACCTATCTACACCTCAGATTTCTCATTTATAAACTAGAGATTGCAATAGTATTTACTTCATTGGATAAATCTTTAGCATTAAGAGCACTTATGATATGCTTCGATTGGTATCTAGAACAAAATAGCAGCTCAATAAACATTAGCTATTGCCTGACAGCAATAGCTGTCAAATGAATGACATTCATGATCATTGGATCAAAAGAATGATAACTTTTTTTTTTCCATAACTGAAAAAGTTATGAGCTTTCTTCAGCATCTTGTTTAGGCTGTCCACTGCATGATTTGTATGATACAATGTTTCCTCCCCTAAACATAACACATGGAGAAAAATCTCTCTGGATTTTCACTAGGAAGAAAATCTCACTGGATGGTATCAAGTAACATTTAACTGGAATTCCTGTGTAGGTGGAAAAGTCATTTACCCCTATTCTTCATTAGTTCAGTTCGGTTCAGTTGCTCAGTCATATCTGACTATTTGCAACCCCATGAACCGTAGCATGGCAGGCCTCCCTGTCCATCACCAACTCCAGAGTCCACCAAAACCCATTTCCATTGAGTTGGTGATGCCATCCAACCATCTCATCCTCTGTTATCCCCTTCTCCTCCTGCCCTCAATCTTTCCCAGCATCAGAGTCTTTTCCAATGAGTCAGCTCTTCGTGTCAGATGGCCAAAGTATTAGAGTTTCAGCTTCAACATTAGTTCATTGTTCATCTAATGAACACCCAGGACTGATTTCCTTTAAGATGGACTGGTTGGATCTCCTTGCAGTCCAAGGGACCCTCAAGAGTCTTCTCCAACACCACAGTTCAAAAGCATCAATTCATCGGCACTCAGCTTTCTTCATAGTCCAACTCTCACATCCATACATGACCACTGGAAAAACCATAGCCTTTACTAGATGGACTTGTGTTGACAAAGTAATGTCTCTGCTTTTTAATATGCTGCCTAGGTTGATCATAATTTTCCCTCCAAGGAGTAAGCGTCTTCTAATTTCATGGCTGCAGTCACCATCTGCAGTGATTTTGGAGCCCCCCAAAATAAGGTATCTCACTGTTTCCACTGTTTCCCATCTATTTGCTACATGCTATTGATATCAGTGAATTCCTCAACTTACAAACTCTCTGTCTTTAGACTCAAAGTCAAAGGATTTTTGAGACAGTCTTGACATGACTGTGCTTTTCTTAGTCATCATATTTTAGACTAAATGATTGATGGTTCTGCAGTAATATTCACCTCCACTCAAATTACCTGTCCAGTTCCTTACCTCTGTGGCACCACTTGGTTGTCGTTACTAGGCCCATCACTTTTTGCCGTTATTTTGCTCATTTACTGTCCTTCTTTCTCATTGTTTTTTGATATTTTGTTGGTTTATTTATTGTTTATCTAATTTATTCAGTAGGCTATATGATATATGAAGGATATGATTACATCCATCCTGTCTCCTCTTAAGTATGTTATTTGGGTATTCAAATAAAATGTGGAATAATCACACACTGGGGAATCTAGAACTTGTCTACATAATTCTACTCCCCAAGTTAGAAAAGTAAGGAGGCATAACTGAAAGGATTAAGGTTAGGGTAAAAGTATCAGTAATATAAAGTTTTCCTTCTGCTTGTTGATATAAAGCTGTTTATTTAAACAGCTTTCAGTAATAATATAAATGTATGCATATACAGACAATGGTATATGATATCCTATATAAAAAAATAAGGATTTCAGTTTTCCTTATTATAAAGCATCTGTAATGTAACACTAATCTGAAATAACAATTGAAATGACACAAACATTTAGACTTGACCTGGTAGTAATAGCTATTCAAGAGTCTTTGTTGCTCAGGAATTTAAATATCTTGTCTTCTACAGTTAAAAACTATTTTTTTTGAATAGAAGACCTACTGGACCAACTGAACTAGAAAAGTTAGTACATGATCTTGGTACATTCAATATAACATTTATTTGTTGTTTGTTATTTTAGTTTTTTTTCTCTACTTCTCAGATGCTGTTTTTATGTGAGAATGTTAAATCCTATAAGAAAAATGCTTTATTTATTTGGCATTTCCACAGTGCCTTGTGTAATGCTTTTCTGATAAGAATTGCTGACTAAATGGCATCTATATAAACTTGAGACTATAGAGTGCTCTTTACACTGCCACAATATAAATCACTATTTTAGCTCTCTTTAAATCCTAATCAATTTATTGAGGCTCATATTTATAGTTAGTTACCATAGTAAGTGCAAAATAAAGTCATACTGAAAGAATGATATAACCTGATTAGAGCTCATTTGGATTCCCTATCTGGAGAAACTGAAACAATAAATGTGTTATCTTAAGTTGCTAAGTTTGAGAGTAATTTGTTATGCAGCAATATATACATAATACAGACATATATCAAAGTATATACATCTGCTCATTCAAAAATGTACTGCTTGCACAAGTTCCTATGATAGACTACTGAAAAAATAGGCAAAGAGTAATAAAATGTAAGATGTATTAGTAACCCTGCTGGCATCCCATACTCTAATAGGTAGGTAATACATGTGAATAGATACATGGTAATAAGGTAGAAAGTGATATACTTTAAAAGATTTTAAAATTCAGGGCTAGAAGAGCATAAAGGAGAGGACTTAGATGTTGAACTGTATACCCTTTCCCCTCAAAAGGTATGTGGTCACCCCCAATACCTCAGAATATGATCTTATTTAGATATAGTTTTGTTGTTGTTGTTGTTGTTGTTTTTTGCAGATGAAACTAGTTCTATTCAGATGAGGTCCACTGGAGTAAAGTAGGCCCCTAATTCAGTATGACCAGTGTCCTTATAAAGAAGACAGCCATGTGATAACAGATTTACAGAGACAGAATGCCCTGTGATGACAAAGACAAATATTGGACTTACACTACTGCAAGCAAAGGGATGTCAAAGATCAATGGAAAGCCAGCAGAAGCTAGGAAGAGGCAAGCAAGGAGGTCCCTACAGGTGTCTGGTGTCATGACTCTGCTGACATCTTGACTTCAAACTTCCAGCTTTCAAAACTATGATTTTAAGCCACCCAATCTGTGATAATTTGTTACAACAGTTACAGGAAACTATTACATAAAGCTTTGGGTTCAGACCACTTGGGTTTTCATCCAGGCTTTGCAGACTAATGCTGGGCTCTTGGGCAAGTTGCTGAACATCTAGTTCGTGATGCATTTCTTATGGTAGCCTGAGAAAAATAACAGAGAGGGAGGGCTTTCCTAGCATCTCATTGGGATTTCAGGAGCCAGGAGAACAGGAGCATCTGTTCTTGGCTGGAGAATCCCATGGAGGGAGGAGTCTGATAGCTTACAGTCCATGGGGTCGCAGAGGTTGGACATGACTGAGAGACTTCACTTTCACTTTCACTTTGACTCCAGAGGACTTTGCTAAGCTTCATGTGTCCTCCATCATCCAGAGGCACCTCCAACCCAAGCACTCAAATTTTAGAGCTGGCGCAGGAATCCTAGTTTCTCACATAACACGTTGTATGTTTGGAATATTTTGAGGCATGAGACTAAACTTTGTGCTTTGGTTTTCAAATCTCTAGGACAGATCCTTAGGCTAGATTTTATAATTCACAGTTTTATCACAGGGTTAATTGAGGCAGTGCAGACAGAGTTTTAAAAGTAGTGCTGTGTGTATTTTAAGTGCTCGTCTAGGCTCAAATATATTTTCTTTGGAACCAGACTGCTTCACCACACATGGATTGGACTGTAGCCTACAAAGCAAAAGGACTTTCTTTCCATTGGTGTTTAAGTATGCATGGCCTAGTTGGTCTCTGACACTAGGCCATTTCAGAGTTTCTTCTTTCACACACATTAGAGATGGTGGTTGTTATGAGTTAAATTCCTACAGAATGATGGTTTCTTTCCTAGAAGTCTCTTTTGCAGCACAAGTTAAATCTTCCAAATGTCTAATACACAATGAAGAAGGCAGCTACACAGTAAAGTATTATCTTTTCTTAGCACCAGTCTGCTCCTATAACATTTCACAATGAATCTCAGTTAAACCTGCCTCTGAAGGATGGAAATGGCTCAAAATAATACTGATACTCTTCGGACACCTAATGTGATATGCCACCAGCTGTGTAACTCGGCCAAATAGAAGAGAGTCAAAAGAGAGGGCAGATAAAAATACTGTACTCCCTGGGCACAATGAGTTATAGCTTCAAAAGGAGAGGAGTTGAGTACTGTTAGGAAAACAACAGTGGCTGTCAGACCCACCTTGCCTGAGGGCCTCTGAATGCAGGAGGCTTTTTTTTTTTTTTTAATATCTCAAACAAGGACTAAGTGAACCTATAAGAGAGAGCCCTAAATTACACTAGTTTGGGCAAATAGTTGCTGCCTGTGAAAAAGGATTTCTTATGTGAATGCCATGTGGAAAGTATTATAGCCAAAAGAACTGACTTGTAGTCCATAGCTGGGCTTCTCCAGTTACTGATCACTGCAGGAAATATACCTGAGGCAAACATTGTCTAAGATCTTTGCCCATGACCTGGATAAAGAGCTTAGGTTATACTCATCGCATTTACAGATGAAATAAGTATTAATAGTATAGCTTTCTTTATAAGATCAGTTTTACTAAGAGTACAATTTTATAGCAATATATATATATATTTTTCCAACAATGCAAGGGGGAAAGAGCAAAGCAATACCCTCAAGGAGAGCTCAAAAGAAGCAAAATGGAATAAGGGAAAGCTGATTATGAACACACAACTAGCTGAACATCTCAGTGGATAAAAGGGGATAAATGTACATTGATATGGTGATGTTCTATTTAATGGTGTAATAAAATTCTACTAAGGAAGGCATTCAAAAGGTATCATTAAAGTGTTAATATTTTGTTTCAATTCTTGTTTTGATATTTCCTGAAAACTATTTCATTATTGTTTCTATGGATATTGTCCTCACTGATTTGAATTTTTGCCAGTCTACCATTATCAGTCCCTTTATTTTTTTACATACAGAAATTTATAGAAAAATGGAAAGAATATGAGCTGGATACTTAGTAACTATAGAGCAGAATTTAACATTATTTTAAGTTTTAAGTACGTTTCTTATTGTCATCGGCTGAACTACAAGGGAAATCCAAGAATACTAGATTGGGGAGCCTATTCCTTCACTAGCAGAACTTCCTGACCCAGGAATTGAGCCAGGGTCTCCTGAATTTCAGGCAGATACCTTATCAACTGAACTATCAGAAAAGCCCTCTATTGTCATATAACATGCATAAAGAAATGTGCACCTTTGAATACATTTTCACAAAGTGAATATACTCTAGTAACTAGTATCCAGGTTGAGCACTAGAACATTATCACTCCTCATGAAGTGTCCTTATCTTGCTCCCAGACACTGCTTTTTTCTAGATAGGCACTATTCACACTGCTAACACTGTTTATAACTTTCTCCTATCTTCCTATTTTATGTAAATGGAATCATAATGTGAGCATCTTTTGGTGACTTCTTTATTTCAATAGTATGTTTGCTCAATTAATCTATACTATTGAGAATGGCAAGAGTTGTTTATTCTCATTGATGTATAGTGCTCTATTATTTGAGTATACCACTATTCAGTTATGCCATTACTATTGAGGAACATTTGGATTATTTCCATTTGGGATATTATACCTGGTATTGTTTTTAACAATTTGCATCTGACTTTTGGTAGAAGTATTTAATAGACATTTCTGTGTGGCATTCTGTGTGGTGGGAGAGGGACTGGCGAACAGATCTTCAGATAAATATTATCAGGAACTGATTTTATGAGCTTGATTCTTTACCTCCTCATGTCTAGAAAAGCACTAAAATCCTTCACGGTGATAAACATTGCTCATTACTGATGCTCCACACAGAAAAATTGACAAGACTAGCAGAAACCTTCTGGAAAAATACATACTTGATTACATATATACCCTTTCATCAAAATCACATATAAACTGACCTTCCTTCCACTTCTTTGGAGCAGTTTCTCAGAGCTATCTGAAGTGCTGTCTCCTGCACTGAAGTACTCATTTTTTACTAGTTAAAACTTAACTCACAAATTTCATGTTGCGCCAGTTTTTAAAAGTTGACACTGGCAAAGACTCAGCTAATGAAAAGCTATGGACTCTATTTACTATAGCTCTCCCAACTTCCTTTTGTCTCTATAAAAGTGTTCTCCTTCCCTTGCCATGAAAAACTTACCTGTGGCTTGCCATGGTTGCAGACACTAAATTACAGTTCCCTGCTGATCCCAAATAAAAGCATCTTTGCTGGAAAAATACCTGGCGGTCTGTTTCAGATGAACAATATATCGTTTGCTCTGGAGCATGAAGAGGACAGTACTGGTTAGCTGAATCTATGCTAACTGAAATTTTGTTTTACTTGGCTGAAAATAACACTATTTTTTATGTTAGAAATCTGGAAACAAATTTTAATTTTCTAATTAAACTTCTAAGTTTGAGATATAGACACATATGTATTTGTAAGAATAATACAGAGAGATCCCATGTATCACATATTCAGTTATCCCAATTATAGCCAATTAGAAAACTGTAGTGCAGTGTCACAACCTGGATGTTGACATCCTTGCATTCAAAGTGCAGAACATTCCCATCAGCCACAAAGGTACTGTGTTCTTTAATAGTCATACTCACTTCCCTCTCTGCCTCCCCTTCTCTCTTACCCCAATCAATTCCCGAGTTCCATTTCTATAGTTTTCCAACTTTAAGAATGTGACATAAATTTAATTATCTAATATGTAGTATGGAGTCTTTTGGGATTGCCTGTTTTTACTTGGCAATTTTTACCAATTCCCTGGAGATTAATTCAAGTTGTTGGGAGTACAAATAGTGTTTTCTTTTTTATTGTTGACTAGTAGTTCCTGTTGTGGATGTACTGCAGAGCATTTAACCGTTTACTATTGAAGTTTATTCAAGCTATATCCAACCTCGGTTATTATGAATATAGGTGTATGAACATTTATGTGCAAGTTTATGTATAGATATAAGATGATTATAATTTTTCCAAGTCAAAAGTATAAGAGTGCAATATCTGGGGAGTAAAGTTGATGCATATTTTATAAGAAAATACATATTTTCATAGCAGTTTTACATTCCTGCCAGTAATATATGTGTGACAAAGTTGTGTATGTTGATCTTGTATCGTAAAGCATTGCTAATTTACATTTTTGTTCTAGGACTTTTGTTTTTTGTACATTCTTTGGGATGTTAGATAAAAACAATTAAGTGCTGTGCTGTGTGCTAAGTCGCTTCAGTTGTGTCCCACTCTTTGTGACACTATGGACTGTAGCCCACCAGGCTTCTCTGTCCATGGGATTCTCCATGCAAGAATACTGGAGTGGGTTGCCACTTCCTACTCCAGGGGATCTTCCCAACCCATGATTGAGCCCTTCTTGTGTCTTCTGCATTGGCAGGCAAATTCTTTACCATGAGCACCACCTAGAAAGCCCACAGACAGTCATGCCATGCAAAGCAGGAACAGTTTCATTTCTGTCTTTTCAGAGTGCTTGCCTTTTTATTTATTTATTTTGCCTTATTTCCCTTACATCAGTAGTGTCTGGAATTTCTGGTACTCTGTTAAATAAGACAGAAATATTTTCCATGTCACTAGTCTTATGAGGAACATAATCATTCTTTTATCATTAAATATTATGTTAGCAATAAGTTTTGTGTAGTTTTTGTGTGTTTTTTTTTTTTTTTTTTAATCGAGTTTAGAACATTGTCTTCTGTACCTCATTTGCTGAGGTTTTATGTTAGGTTTTCTTGAATACTTTTTCTGCATCAATTATTATGGTCATATAGTTTTGCTTTATCAGCCTGTTAATATGGGGATTATACTGATTGATTTTTAAATATTGAAGCAGACTTGCATACCTAAAAGATAATACCTAAAAGATAAACCCCATTTAGTCTTTTTATACATTGCTAGATTCTCTTTAATAATACTTCTGGAGGAGTGGTATATGTAAGTTCATGATACTATTCTGTAGATTTTTTTATTTGCACTTCTTCCTGGTTTTGGTAGAGAGTAATGCAAACCTCATAAAATGAGTTGTGTTTGCTCTTCTTTTGTTTTCTGAATGACATTTTGTAAACTTGGTATTAATCATTCTTTGAATATTTAGTGGAATTCTGTAGTAAAATCATCTGGACCTGGAAATTTTTCCCTAAGAGCTTTTAAATTGCAAATTAAATTTTTTTGATGGTTGTAGAAACTATCCTGGTTTTCTGTTTCATCTTTGCTAAGTTTTGGATGTTGTAGTCTTTGAGGAACTGATTAATTTCTTTTAAGTTGTTGACTTTATAAGTGTATAATTATTTACAATATTCTGTATGTACTTGAAATGGCTACAGGATCTGCAGTGGTATCCCCTGTTTCATTGCAAATAATGATGATTTTTGTCTTCTTTTATATAATTTTTTCAACTTTGCTAGAGATTTATCAATTTTATTAATTTTTTAAAGGCCAAATTTTTTCCCATTGATTTTATATACTGCTTTCTTATATACTGTTGTATTGGTTTCTGCTCTTTAATACTTCCTTCCTGTTTTCGTGATTTGAATTAGTTTAACTCTCTCTTATTTTTCTATTTTCTTGAGGTAAAGATTTAGTCCCCTCCTCCCCCCCAGAGAACTTTCCTATTTTTGAGAACTTCCCTATTTTCTAGTATTAATAATTAATTGTATAAGTTTGCCCCTCAGCCCCCACTTTAGTTGTGTTTCTCATATATTTTGATATATCTTAATTTTCTTTCATGGAGAAGACAACGGCACCCCACTCCAGTACTCTTGCCTGGAAAAATCTCATGGATGGAGGAGCCTGGTAGGCTGCAGTCTATGGGGTCGCAAACAGTCGGACACAACTGAACGACTTCACTTTCACTGTTCACTTTCATGCATTGGAGAAGGAAACTGCAACCCACTCCAGTGTTCTTACCTAGAGAATCCCAGGGACAGGGGAGCCTGGTGGGCTGCTGTCTATGGGGTCGCATAGAGTCGGATAGGACTGAAGCGACTTAGCACCAGCAGCAGCAATTTTCTTTCAAGTCAATGTAGTTTATTACTTCCATTTGATCCTACACTTTGTACTTAAAGATCACTTAAAATATTTTCTAATTCCCTGTGTTTGGAGAGTTTCATTTTGTCTTCTTGTTAAGGATTTA
>SJYC01145598.1:0-32972 GCA_006408675.1 Madoqua kirkii | reverse complement strand
AATCGAGTTTAGAACATTGTCTTCTGTACCTCATTTGCTGAGGTTTTATGTTAGGTTTTCTTGAATACTTTTTCTGCATCAATTATTATGGTCATATAGTTTTGCTTTATCAGCCTGTTAATATGGGGATTATACTGATTGATTTTTAAATATTGAAGCAGACTTGCATACCTAAAAGATAAACCCCATTTAGTCTTTTTATACATTGCTAGATTCTCTTTAATAATACTTCTGGAGGAGTGGTATATGTAAGTTCATGATACTATTCTGTAGATTTTTTTATTTGCACTTCTTCCTGGTTTTGGTAGAGAGTAATGCAAACCTCATAAAATGAGTTGTGTTTGCTCTTCTTTTGTTTTCTGAATGACATTTTGTAAACTTGGTATTAATCATTCTTTGAATATTTAGTGGAATTCTGTAGTAAAATCATCTGGACCTGGAAATTTTTCCCTAAGAGCTTTTAAATTGCAAATTAAATTTTTTTGATGGTTGTAGAAACTATCCTGGTTTTCTGTTTCATCTTTGTTAAGTTTTGGATGTTGTAGTCTTTGAGGAACTGATTAATTTCTTTTAAGTTGTTGACTTTATAAGTGTATAATTATTTACAATATTCTGTATGTACTTGAAATGGCTACAGGATCTGCAGTGGTATCCCCTGTTTCATTGCAAATAATGATGATTTTTGTCTTCTTTTATATAATTTTTTCAACTTTGCTAGAGATTTATCAATTTTATTAATTTTTTAAAGGCCAAATTTTTTCCCATTGATTTTATATACTGCTTTCTTATATACTGTTGTATTGGTTTCTGCTCTTTAATACTTCCTTCCTGTTTTCTTGATTTGAATTAGTTTAACTCTCTCTTATTTTTCTGTTTTCTTGAGGTAAAGATTTAGTCCCCTCCTCCCCCCCAGAGAACTTTCCTATTTTTGAGAACTTCCCTATTTTCTAGTATTAATAATTAATTGTATAAGTTTGCCCCTCAGCCCCCACTTTAGTTGTGTTTCTCATATATTTTGATATATCTTAATTTTCTTTCATGGAGAAGACAACGGCACCCCACTCCAGTACTCTTGCCTGGAAAAATCTCATGGATGGAGGAGCCTGGTAGGCTGCAGTCTATGGGGTCGCAAACAGTCGGACACAACTGAACGACTTCACTTTCACTGTTCACTTTCATGCATTGGAGAAGGAAACTGCAACCCACTCCAGTGTTCTTACCTAGAGAATCCCAGGGACAGGGGAGCCTGGTGGGCTGCTGTCTATGGGGTCGCATAGAGTCGGATAGGACTGAAGCGACTTAGCACCAGCAGCAGCAATTTTCTTTCAAGTCAATGTAGTTTATTACTTCCATTTGATCCTACACTTTGTACTTAAAGATCACTTAAAATATTTTCTAATTCCCTGTGTTTGGAGAGTTTCATTTTGTCTTCTTGTTAAGGATTTATAATTTGCTTCCATTATGGTTAGAGAACATAGTCCTGTATGATTTCAATTTTCTTTCTTTTTTTCTTTAAGTCTGTTAGGTTGTTTTGTGGCAGTTGTATTTTACTGTATAGGCTATATATTTTTCTTTTGTTTTTCTCTGGTATGACATCTATAATGGATTTAACATTTTAAAGGAATATGGGAAAATTAGTTCAGTGTCTCAGCCATGTCGACTCTGCCATCCTATGAGTTGTAGCATGCCAGGATTCCCTGTCTATCACCAACTCTAGGAGCTTACTCAAACTTACATCCATCAAGTTGGTGATGCCATCCAACCACCCGATTGTCTGTCATCCCCTTCTCTTCCTGCCTCCATGCTTTCCCAGCATTAGGGCCTTTTCCAATGAGTCATTTCTTCCCATCAGGTGGCCAAAGTATTGAAGTTTTAGCTTCAGCACCAGTCCTTCCAGTGGATATTCAGGATTTATTTCCTTTAGGACTGATTGGATCTCTTTACAGTCCAAGGGGCTCTCAAGAGTCTTTTTCAACATTATAGTTCAAAAGCATCAGTTCTTCAGCGCTCAGCTTTCTTTATGGTCCAAGTCTCACATACATACATGCCTACTGGCAAAAGCATACCTTTGACTATGTGGGCCTTTGTCAGCAAAGTAATGTCTCTGCTTTTTAATATAATGTTTAGTTTTGTCACAACTTTTCTTTCAAGGAGTAAGCATCTTTTAATTTCATGGCTGCAGTCACCACCTGTGGTGATTTTGGTGCCCAAGAAAATAGAGCCTGTCACTATCTCTGTCGTTTTCCCATCTATTTGCCATGAAGTGATGAGACCACTGCTATGATCTTCGCATTTTGAATGCTGAGTTTTAAACCAGCTTTTTCACTCTCCTCTTTCACTTTCATCAAGAGAGTCTTTAGTTCCTCTTCACTTTATGCCAATAAGGGTGATGTCATCTGCATATCTGAGGTTATTGATATTTTCTCCTGCCAATCTTGATTCCAGCTTGTGCTTCATCCAGCACAGTATTTCACATGACACACTCTGCATTTAAGTTAAATAAGCATGATGGCAACAGCCTTGACATAGCCTTTTCCCCATCTTGAAGCAATCTGTTGTTCCTTATCTAGTTTTAACTGTTGCCTCTTGACCTGCATACAGATTTCTCAGGAGGCACGTAAGGTAGTCTGATATCCCCATGTCTTTAAGAATATTTCACAGATTGTTGTGGATACATACCATCAAAAGCTTTAGTGTAGTCAATGAAGCAGAAGTAGATATTCTTCTGGAATTTTCTTGTTTTTTTCTATGATCCAGCAGATGTTGGCAGTTTGATCTCTGGTTCATCTGCCTTTTCTAAATACAACGTGAACATCTGGAAGTTCTCAGTTCACATACTGCTGAAGCCTATCTTGGAGAATTTTCAGCATTACTTTGCTAGTGTGTGAGATGAATGCAATTGTGTAGTAGTTTGAACATTCCTTGGCATTGCCTACATTTGTGATTAGAGTGGGAAAATACAAGAAATCTAAGGGGAAAATTTAATGATAAAGAGATAAAAAAGAAGACTCACATTTAAGGAATGATTTCTTTTACAAAAAGTTAATCATTATTTTAAACTGTTAGAAAATAACCTGTTTGGTCAATGAAATGTAGCCTCCTATCTTCTGAATTTTTTATTGTGGCAAAATATACATAGTATAAAAGGTATCATTTTGAATGTTAACTCTTGAACAATTCAGTGGCATCAAGAACATTCACATTGTTGTGGAACTGAGGCAGGAAGCAGATGAGCCCCTTCAGGGTAAAGCAATTGGAGATTCATTCCCTACTGACTAAAACTCCAAGCACAGAATAGCAGGACAATTAAGTGAGGAGGCTTGGCCCTGCCCATACCACATATTTCTAGTTCCAGAAGTCAGGAGACCTTCCCTACCGTATATGTGCAGAAAAGCTCCTTGTAGCACAATGTTGGGAGCAATGTCTAGAGATGTTTTACCCAGAAGAGCCATCTTGGCTAAGAATGCATGGGCACAGATGGAAGGATCCTGAGATATACCAAATATGGGCTGTAAGTGAGGCAAATCAAAATGATTGGCCAAAGGAAACTCAAAAGAAATTCCCATAAAAGTATTTCAAACTGCCATGAAGACATGACTCAGCAATTAATGTACTTTCCTCCTGACTCTGCCTGTGTGTTTATCCACATGCATTATACTCTTTTCCTTTTAGTAAACACTTCAATTGCTTCACTACTTTCTGTTTTTCTGGAAATTATTTTCTGCAAAGCAGAAGGGCCAGGGCCCTGTCACTGCTCACTGGTATATTGGCTGGAATTTGGTGCTTTCAACCACTTCTAAACCCAGCCTCAATTATGTGGATTTTAGTTGCTCATTTACCTTGTTAATATTGCAAATGGAATTAATATTATCATTTACTTAATCAATTATTGCACCTTACTCAATTTTTATTATTACCATCTTTCAATTTATGATTAGTGCTAGAAGAAAGTATTTGAAATTTCCTGAAACAGACATAGAAGTATGATTTTTACTCTATAACAATTTTTTAATGACTTATTTTTGTTTTTCCTGAGTACTTAAAACTTTCATATCAGTTCAGTTGCTCACTTGTGTCCGACTCTTTGAGACTCCATGGACTGCAGCATGCCAGTCTTTCCTGTCCATCACCAGTCCTGGGGTTTGCTCAAACTCATGTCCATTGAGTCGGTGGTGCCATCCAACTGTCTCATGCTCTGTTGTCCACTTCTCTTGCCTTTAATTTTTCCTAGCATCAAGATCTTTTCCAAGGAGTCAGTTCTTCACATCGGGTGGCCAGCGTATTGGAATTTCAGCTTCAGCATCAGTCCTTCCAGTGAATAATCAGGACTGATTTTCTTTAGGATTGACTGGTTTGATCTCCTTGCTGTCCAAGGGACTCTCAAGATTCTTCTCCAACACTTCAGCTCAAAAACATCAGTTCTTCAGTGCTCAACTTTCTTTATAGTCCAACTATCACATCCATACATTTCTAGTAATTACTGGTAATTACATTTCATGGCTGCAGTCAAAATTTGCGGTGAATTTGGAGTCCCCCCAAATAAACTCTGTCACTGTTCCCATTGTTTCCCCATCTATTTGCCATGAAGTAGATGCTGGGAGGGATTGGGAGCAGGAGGAGAAGGGGACGACAGAGGATGAGATGGCTGGATGGTATCACTGACTAGATGGACATGAGTCTAAGTGAACTCTGGGAGTTGGTGATGAACAGGGAGGCCTGGTGTGCTGTGGTTCGTGGGGTCACAAAGAGTTGGACACGACTGAACAACTGAAATGAACTGAACTGAACTGAACTGAATGGGACCAGATGCCATTATTATTATTTTTTTAAATATTAAGTTTTAAACCAGCTTTATCACTCTCCTCTTTCACGTTCATCAAGAGGCTTTTTAGTTCTTCTTTGCTTTCTGTTATAAGGGAAGTGAAGTGAAGTTGCTCAGTCGTGTCTGACTCTTTGGGACCCCATGGACTGTAGCCTACCAGACTCCTCTGACCATGGGGTTTTCCAGGCAATAGTACTGAAGTAGATTGCCATTTCCTTCTCCAGGGGATCTTACCAGCCCAGGGATCAAACCTGGATCTTTCTCATTGTAGACAGATGCTTTACTGTCTGAGCCACCAGGGAAGTCCGCCATAAGGGTGGTGTCATCTACGTATCTGAGGTTATTGATTTCTCCCAGTGATCTTGATTCCAGCTTGTGCTTCATTCCCACTCTGCTTTTTGCATGATGTACTCTGAATATAAGTTAAATAAGCAGTGTGGCAGTATACAGCCTTGACATACTCCTTTCCAGGTTTGGAACTAGTCTGTTGTTCCATGTCCAGTTCTAACTGTTGTTTCATGATGTGCATACAGATTCCTCAGGAGACAGTTCAAGTGGTCTGGTATTCCAATCTCTTGAAGAATTTCCCACAATTTGTTGTGATCTACACAGTCAAAGGCTTTCTTGTAATCAACAAAACAGAAGTCTGTGTTTTACTGGAATTCTTTCACTTTTTCAATGATCCAACAAATGTTGGCTACTTGATCTCTGGTCCTCTGCCTTTTCTAAATCCAGCTTTATCATCTGGAAGGTCACATTTCCCATACTGTTGAAGCCTAGCTTGGAGAATTTTTCAGCATTACTGTGCTAGTGTGTGAGATCAGTACAATTGTATGGCAGTTTGAGCATTCTTTGGCTTTGCCTTTCTTTGAGATTGGAATGAAAACTGACTTTTTCCAGTCCTGTGGCCACTGCTGAGTTTTCGAGATTTGCTGGCATATTGAGTGCAGCACCTTCATAGCGTCACCTTTTAGGATTTGAAATTGCTAAACTGGAATTCCATCACCTCCACTAGCTTTGTTTGTAGTGATGCTTCCTAAGGCCCACTTGACTTGGCATTCCAGGATGTCTGGCTCTTGGTGAGTGATCACACCATTGTGATTATCTGGGTCATTAATGTCATTTTTGTATAGTTCTTCTGTGTATTCTTGCCTCCTCTTGGTATCTC
The DNA here is from genome assembly GCA_006408675.1 of Madoqua kirkii. Taxonomy (NCBI): domain Eukaryota; kingdom Metazoa; phylum Chordata; class Mammalia; order Artiodactyla; family Bovidae; genus Madoqua; species Madoqua kirkii. The sequence goes on along the minus strand of SJYC01145598.1, from coordinate 26,982 downwards.
TGCTTCTGTTAGGTCCATATTATTTCTGTCCTTTATTGTGACCATCTTTGTATGAAAAGTTCCCTTGGTATCTCTTTTCCTTAAGAGATCTCAAGTTGCTTGCTAGTCTTTGGAACTCTGCATTCAAATTGGTAAATCTTTCCTTTTCTCCTTTGCCTTTAGTTTCTCTTCTTTTCACATCTATTTGTAAGGCCTCCTCAGACAATCATTTTACATTTTTGCCTTTTGTTTTCTTAGGGATGTTTTTGATCACTGCCTCCTGTACAATGTCATGAACCTCTGTTCATAGTTCTTCAGGCAGTCCATCTGATCTAATCACGCGAATCTTAAAACTTTACCTAGATGTGAAAACAGAAAAAACATTTGAGATAGTTATATGAATAATTTTTACCATACACACATACATCACAAAATTAGGGATGGAATTAATATACTTACCTCATGGGTTATTAGCAGGTAAAGAAGGGGACAACTGTTTTGAATGCTTCTAACATCAAGGTTTATATCTATTTGAGAATCCTTACAACAATCCTGTAAACTTGGTATTATCTATATCTTGTGGGTACAGAACTCAATGATCAAAGAAATAAAGTAAATTGCCAATGCCCTTTAATTAGGAGAGGAACAGCTAGTATTTAAATTCATGTTTATCTGATTATGTGATCTGTTCTCTAGTTAAAAAAAAAAAAGGTAAAACAGAGCAAAATAAGAAGTAAAATGATGTGGAAAAAGGAGAGCTTGTTCAATTGCATAATTTATTATGCATATAAGAAATAGATTAGTTGATTGTTTTTATTTCAGAACACAGTTTTATGTGTAGCAAGGTGCTTTATTAGCATTTTATTGTAGAAAATTATTTTGTGCTTTGTTTTGTTGTTGTTGCTGCTACATAAGTGCATTCATGAGTTGTAAATGGATGAAAAGACAATTTCTTGCATGTTCTCACTGTTATTGTAAGTTGTCGGTGTTTTTTTTTTCTTAAGATACGAACTCTTTAATTCCAGAGTTAAAAGAGAGACTTTATAATGATATAACCAACAGTGCCAACAGTGTGTGATACGCCCACTCTGAACAAAATCTCTATGTAGTCTTTATTTTAAAAATTTTCAGGTGCTTAGAGAGATAAGGTAAGAGTAGAAGAAAAATGGAAAATTAGTTGAAGACTGGAGGTCTTGACCCCAGGAACTGGTGGATCTCCAGAGATTAGAACAAAGGTCAGTAGAAACATGGTTGAGTGGCAGAAGCATGAACTACGCTTGAAGGCAGTACCTCGGGGAGATGGGAAAATCTCTTAATTATCTCTGGTATAGCCTTTGACTCCAGAAAAACTTTTAAGTCCTTATTACTGAGTTTGACTCCCAAATTTTAGTGAGTTATATGGAATGAATCTTGTAGGAAGATCCATTCTTTGAATAACCCAAACCCTGGGCTCTTACCCTGGTTTCTTCACCATGTTAGTTCCAAGATTCTGGTACAACTGAAGGAAGGGAGAAAAAGCATTTGACATAGCTCAGATAAATTTCTTGCCAACTTTAGTAAGTGAAGTTCTTTAATAGAATTTAATTTGCTGTTTTTAAAAGTACTTAAATATCACATTTATCACATTGTTTACATACTCTTATAAGAGGCTTAGGAACAAAACAGCACAACATTTATTGAATAATTTCCTATAAAAGCATGTAGGGTAGCAAGATGAAAAGAGCAACTATAATGATATCAATTGAAATTTAGTTATTATTCAAAATGAAAACAAGTCAAACAATTTCAATTACTTCATAAACAAATTAGCTGCTTCCATTGGAGTATGATAAGGCAAAAAGCTTGGTACAAATACTAGAAGGGTAACAGCCCCATGAATCAGTGGAATGTGCTGCAGATTTTACATAGTCTACTCAGTATCATTATATGAAAGATAAGAAGCAGTACTATGGTAAATGTGAGTCCCATTTGCTAAAACTCTTTTTTACATGGTAGTGTTGCCAATTTCCTGTAAGATCATTTTCTAACATAAATGAATATTCCTTTAAGGTAAATGTACCCTTCTCATTTCACAGAGGGAGACACTATTAAAGAAATTCCCATCTTTTCATTATTCTTATTAATTACAGTGTCTACTGTTATTAATCTAAATGTTTCATCCTACTTTAAACATGACTCTGAATATTTATTGTATATATTCTATTACATTTTTTAAATTCAGTCTGTCTGCCAGTGCAGTGTTGACTTCTTTTTCTAGATTTTCATTCATTAGTGAATGAATAGCTCTAGTTTTGTCTGTCTCCCTGGGCATTTATTTTTAGCATTTACTGTACTAGGTTCAACCTGATTAGCAACAAGTATAGTTTTCTATACAGTTAGTCCAAACAGTAACTGCTTGCATATATATGGCATAGTTTTTCATGGGATACTTAAAAACAGTCCCATCAGACTTTATTTCCATGTTGGCATGTAGTTGAGGTAAGGTAATTATTTATTTATGGGTTTGTTTTCTTCTGTATGTTAATTGATTCTGAGTATTTCAGTTGTGTTTTATGCTTTTGCCTGATTTTACATTTCTTATTATTTAACTCAATAGCCTTGTAAAGAAAATACAAGTAATACAAATACTTGTAAAGGAAAGTATTCTCCCATCTTCTGAATGAGAATGTAAATACAAATTTGAATAAGGAAAATTATGTTTGTTTGTTTTTTTCCCTTGAGTGCTACTGCACACTGCCTATGTGTGTTAATAGTTAAATGCATGGCAGGATTTATATGGTGAAATGAAAGATGTGGTACATTCAGTCAAAATGATGGAGGCTAAGATTGTAATTGTGATGAACAAGGATTTTCATGGAAATCTATATCTTTTAACATAAAAGTGTCCTCTTTCTCTAAATAGACAAGAAGAGAAATATTCATCAGTTATATTTATCAGTTTTATCCACCCACTGCCTTTGTAACACAACTGAGTTCTCTGGTGGATAAAGATAGAAAAAGCCAGACAAAGGAATAACATTAGAAGTGAACATGTAGCATATGTTCTTCTCAGGGTGTCAGAAGTAAAAGGGTTTTTTTTTTTTTTTAATTGCATGAATTTAAGGACATAAATAACCAGGTCTATGAAATCTCATGGACTAAGCTGAGCGTGTAAAATAAGGGCATTGAGTAAGTGTTGGCATGAATAGTAAGAAAGCTCTGCAATTAATATAATTGTTCTGATATAACAGAATGAAGATCAACATGGAAAGGGAGCAGCACAAAACTGAAGAAATCAATGAACCAGATAGGAAATAAATGGAAATAACATCTGTGTCTGGGCTATACTGAGGTGGAATGGTAGGTAGCCTTAGTGCCTGAACTCTGCTTTTCCCCATTTTTAGAGATGAAACATACTATGAATAGATATAATGCATTACATCTTCTCGGAATTTCTATATACCTTTATTCCAGGCTCCTATCTTCTTTGAGTGCATTGATATATATCTTAAAGTTAACCTTAGACAGAATATATTCATATAATCATTACCACATCCTTCTAAATGAGAGAGCATAAGGGGTACCAGGCATAAATTAAATTAAACTTTTCCTGCTAGTCTGTTCCTCACTACTGAAAAATGTAATGCCTGTATGTTTTTTCATGTTCTTCTTAACTAGGGAAAAAATAAAAGCTCGGAGAGATTTATTGCCCATTTATCTTTGGATAGCGTCCAAGGATCATTTTTGTTCCTATCTTAGAGAAAGGAGCATAACTGTAATTTTCTTAATTATGTGAGGTGCCACACGTAAAAAGGTAGCAGCACTAGCTCAGTTCCCTGTGGGAGCATCAGCATCTGTGAGAGTTTGCACAATTCTTGAATTAGTAAGCTTCTCAACAGGGGGGAGCTATGCCTGTTATTCTATTTTGGATCTGAGAACATGTTTCAGATTTACCAGTGGCATTCTGAAAATGCCTTACCAATCACCTAAGCATTGTTGTATAATTTTAAAATGTGTTGAAAGAATGTCAGCGAGATAGATTTTAGAAAGGAAATTTGACAATGGAATTCAAATAAGAAGAATTTCAAACTTCCTTTTGTGTTCACTGTGCCAAAGTTTTTATAAATGTTCTTAAAAGGAGATATATAGTTAACCCTGTATATGGCATTTGAAAATATGGAGGTTGCAGGTATTCCTAAACTTTTCAATAATAAAAAGAGAGAGATTTTATGTTCTTTTCTCCTAAAATGATTAGTCTGTTATGGAACAAGAGTTTTAAACTGCAGGGTGAGGGCATAGAAATTTGGATAAGCCTAGGTCCCATTCAAAAGAAAAAAAAAAAAGACATAAAGATGCAGTTAAGACAATATTAAGGTAATGAACCCATCTCTCTGTTCATTGTCAAACTGCAGCAAATGCAAAATTCTGCTTTAAACTTTTAAGTAATACTCAGAGAAGTGAGTGTATATGTGTACACGTATGTGTGTGTATACACACACACATATAAAACTTGTACATGTGTGTTTTTTGGCTTGCTGCATGTTGTTTTCTTGGGTAGAAGAAAGTGGGGCATGTTTATAGGTTTGGGAAGGTGGGACTAAGGGGATGATTGAAAATTGTGTAAAGTTAGGTGAAAACTGATGAGCCGTATTCTGAGGAGATGGAGAGGAAAGGTACATCAGTTAATATTGTTTTTTGATGCAATAATAGAAAACATGTCTATCATGAGTTAAACATATAGGGATATATTTTTCTTATGTAGCAAGAATTCGTCAAAGTCCTTCCCACATGACGAGAAGATGGCTGCTAAATCTTTAGCCATCATGCTGACATTGATGGCAGGAAGGAGACAGCAGCATTTGAACTGCCACTCTTTTATTCAGGAGATATAATAACTTTCTGAGGTCTCTTCAGCTATAAATTAAGTGATATTAATCAGAAGTGGTCATGTGGACACCATTTATGAGGATTTAAAAGAATGGGAAATGACGGGGGTAAGATTGGTTCTGTACAATCGTGATTATTGTCCTGGACTTGCCACAAAATTGTTATGCTAACTAGAAAGAAGGAGGAAAGAATGAGGAATAGAAAAAGAACTGAATCTTGAATTTGATGAAGTGAATTGAGCAAATGTGTAAATGGTAGACTAAAACAACTGGTAGAAACCTTTTCCACTGAGATAGGAAATAAACAGAAGTATTAAGTGCCATGTTGGTTTATTATTGTTGAAGGGATAAAGTTTAAGATAATCCATGTTTAGCTTTTTCCACAAAACCTTTCATTTGCATCATTCTTAAACTCTTCTTCCTCTGTTCCATATGTTTATTTTGTGCATGTTTGCAGTAGAAGATAAAAATTTGAGTACTGAAGACTAGTGGATTGAGTTAAAATATGGTTCTGCCATTTAATGTGATCTTTGGCAAGGTAATTGTCTTCTTTAAGCCTCAGTTGTCACATATATACATTGGAGTTATTCTTGAGTTTATTCATCAAGAGTTGTTTTGACAGTTAAATGAGGTATACCTATAAGGATTAACACATAGAAAGCACAGAATAAATAATGGTCATTGTCATTACTAATGGTAATGAAAAAATAATTCATACACTTTATTATAAACAACACAGAATATGTACAGTAAAAGTAAAACCTTTTCTATTGCCCCACCAGTCCATTCAGTAGTAGAAACCACTACTAAATATTAATATTAACTGCCATTTACATATTAATTGACAAGTGTCTAATTCACTTTTGTATCACCATGGGTTATTTTATTGGTATTTCCAGTAAACACAGTAAGCAATTACAAATATTTGTTGTTGAATGAATTTAACTATTTACATGTTTTTATTTTATTACCACATAAATAGAATCTGGGAGTTGGGGTTTATGTCTCATCTCTTTCTATCTCTCTACAGCAACAACAACAGTAGAAGCTCAATAAATATCTGTTAACTACATGCATTTTTGATTAATTAAGTGGTTAACTGTGGAGCAATACTTAAATTAATGGATGCTCAAAACCCAATTAGAAAAGCAAGGAGAAATAAGAAAGTCTTCCTCAGCGATCAGTGCAAAGAAATAGAGGAAAACAACAGAATGGGAAAGAATAGATATTTCTTCAAGAAAATTAGAGATACCAATGGAACATTTCATGCAAAGATGGGCTCGATAAAGGACAGAAATGGTATGGACCTAACAGAAGCAAAAGATATTAAGAAGAGGTGGCAAGAATACACAGAACTGTACAAAAAAGATCTTTATGACCAAGATAATCACGATGGTGTGATCACTCACCTAGAGCAAGACATCTTGGAATGTGAAGTCAAGTGGGCTTTAGAAAGCATCACTACGAACAAAGCTAGTGGAGGTGATGGAATTCCAGTTGAGCTATTTCAAATCCTGAAAGATGATGTTGTGAAAGTGCTGCACTCAATATGCCAGCAAATTTGGAAAACTCAGCAGAGGCCACAGGACTGGAAAAGGTCAGTTTTTATTCCAATCCCAAAGAAAGACAATGCCAAAGAATGCTCAAAGAACAATTGCACTCATCTCACATGCTAGTAAAGTAATGCTCAAAATTCTCTCAGCCAAGCTTAAGTAATATGTGAGCCGTGAACTTCCAGATGTTCAAGCTGGTTTTAGAAAAGTCAGAGGAATCAGGGGTCAAGTTGTCAACATTCACTGGGTCATGAAAAAAGGAAGAAAGTTCCAGAAAAAAACATCTATTTCTGCTTTATTGGCTATGCCAAAGCCTTTGACTGTGTGGATCACAATAAACTGTGGAAAATTCTGAAAGAGATGGGAATACCAGACCACCTAACCTGCCTCTTGAGAAACCTGTATGCAGCTCAGGAAGCAACAGTTAGAACTGGAAATGGAACAACAGACTGGTTCCAAATAGGAAATGGATTATGTCAAGGCTGTATATTGTCACCCTGTTTATTTAACTTACGTGCAGAGTACATCATGAGAAACACTGGGCTGGAAGAAACACAAGCTGGAATCAAGATCGCCGGGAGAAATCAGTAACCTCAGACATGCAGATGTCACCAATCTTATGGCAGAATGTGAATAGTAACTAAAAGGCCTCTTGATGGAAGAGGAGAGTGAAAAAGTTGGCTTAAAGCTCAACATTAAGAAAACGAAGATCATGGCACATGGTCCCATAACTTCAGGGGAAATAGATGGGGAAACAGTTTCAGATTTTATTTTTTGGGGCTCCAAAATCACTGCAGATGGTGATTGCAGCCATGAAATTAAAAGACATGTGCACCTTGGAAGGAAAGTTATGACCAACCTAGATAACATATATTCAAAAGCAGAGACATTACTTTGCTAACAAAGGTCCATGTAGTCAAGGCTATGGTTTTTCCTGTGGTCATGTATGGATGTGAAAGTTGGACTGTGAAGAAAAGCTGAGTGCTGAAAAATTGATGCTTTTGAACTGTGGTATTGGAGTAGATTCTTGTGAGTCCCTTGGAATGCAAGGAGATCCAACCAATCCATTCTAAAGAAGATCAGTCCTGGGTACTCATTGGAAGGACTGATGCTGAAGCTGAAACTCCAGTATTTTGCCACCTCATGCAAAGAGTTGACTCGTTGGAAAAGACTCTGATGCTGGGAGGGGTTGGGGGCAGGAGGAGAAGTGGACAACAGAGGATGAGATGGCTGAATGGCATCACCAACTGGATGGACATGAGCTTGAGTGAACTCCGGGAGTTGTTGATGGACAGGGAGGCCTGGTGTGCTGCAGTTCATGGTGTCACAGAGTTGGACCTGACTGAGCAACTGAACTGAGCTGAACAAAACTCAAAGGAAAGCTTCATCCTGGAAAAAGCAGACCATTTATGTTTATTTCTCACTTTCTACTCCTTCCAAGGATGAGAAAAACATTTTTCCTACAACTAGGTATTTTACATTGAAAACTTGACAAAATATTTTTTTTAGCCATCTGCTTTTCCATTTATCACAAATGGAAGCTTAGTACTCCAGCATAAACTGTCATCTTGAAGAGAACTGTTTGCATCTCCTAATGTTCTCCTTTTGTGGATTCCAAGTATGTCACCTTTCTCTCAAAGATGCACACATTATAGACAATGTATCACAATAATTTTCATCACCAAGAATCTCTTGCTCTTTGCAAAATGATAGATACTATTTAATTTTTCCCAGTTGGAGATGTCAGTCAGCACTTGCTCTTGCATTGTGTGAAAATTCACGACTTTCTATTAAAGACAGACAGTCTTGAGGTCTGCTTCAGAGTGCATCATTATTTTCATTTTAAAAAAGTTAACTACATTGTTTTTCTCAGCAATCAATAATGGGACATTTCAGATGTATGGAGTCACTGTTCTCAAGAATTACTGATGGGAACTTTTAGGATGCTTTTTAGACGTTAAAAAAATGCTCATAATTATTCTCTGTATTTCAGAAAATAAGCTACTTCCTTTAGTTGTGTTTAACATCTGTATTCAGAGCATGATATATTTTTTCTAAACATAAATTACATTCATAGATATAAAGAGTCAGCCTCATCAGAACAGTCAAATGGTTTTTACAGGAAATGCACTGCAACTCCTTGGTTTCATCTTTAAAGTAATGGTTAATTTCTCTTTAGGAGGAAATTCTAGGGACCAGTTGTGTCAGAAAAAAAGATGAAACAGAAGCATTTTCTTCCTCTTTCCTATGTCAACTCCAAACCAAATTCTGTCATTCACAATCTGTTTTGTTAACTTCTTTAAACTCTGCATGTTTCTGGCTATTTTTACTGTTCAATTTCTCTGTTTTGAAGCATTTCTTCCTTTGGCTCTACACCACTGACTTTTGCTCTTTTCTTTAATTATTCCCCAGTACGTCTACCCTCACATCATCCTGGGGCTAAGCCTGCAGATCACATTCTTTTTCTCTCTGCACTCACTCCGTCTGTGAACAAAGGCATAGACTCGTAACTCTCAAGTTTATGTCAAGCTCAGGCTTCTGCCCTGAACTGTAGATTCTTAAATACAACTTCCTACTCTGTGTCCCCTAGCTGAGCTTACTAGTCTATAGCTCAAAATGAACATGTCAAAAGCTGAGCTCCAGATCTTCCTCCATAGTCTCTTTTCTCCCACAGTCCTTCTAACTTTCAGTTAATGATAAATCCATCACCATCCCCCTCCTCTCCACCCCCTCACCCCCAACCCATGTGTTAGGAACAAAATTCTAGTAATCATTGTTGACTCTTCTTTCTTCCACATCCCAACTCAAACCCTTATTTTGCCTGAAGCTTCTACGTTCAAAGTTTACCTTTCTATCTCTTCCCCAGCTGTGTTTTCCTTAGTGCCACAGCTATCCACACTGGTCCAGATCACCACCATTCTTCATAATACTCTCGTTGCAGTAGATTCCTTACTGGTTCTATTTCTCTGCCTCCCTTCATTTCCATCTATTTTCAGTGGGGCAGCCAAGAAGTCATAGTAGATCATGCCATGTCTCCACTTAAAACCCAACAGTGACTTCTCATCTTGCTATAAGAAAATAACCTGGCATGACCTTTCTCCAGATATTCACATGGCTGCCTTCTTCGGGTCTTCTCCAAGAACTTTTGGGTAACTGTTCAATTTAACATTATAGCTCTCTTCAAGACTCCAGACTGTCTCCATGGCACTTATCACTATCTAATAGACTTTATCAGTGGTTCTCAAAATATGATGATCAGACTGGCAGCATTATCCTCACTTGAGAATCTGTTAGAAATGAAAATTCTCAGCCCTCGGTACATACCTACTGAGTCAGAAATGTGATGAATAGATGCCAACACGAGTGATTCTGATGTATGCTAAAGTTTGAAAACTATATATTTATTTATTATATTTTATATATGTTTATTATACTAAATTGTATTATCTATTAGATTAATATATATTAACATATATACACAGACACTTTCACAAAAGTGTAAGTATCATGAAGAAAGAATTTATGGCTGTTTCTTTTTTACCCCCCTGCTATTAAAGCATTTGAAACAGTGGCTGGTTTACAGCATGTACTACACAACTGTTGATAAATGAAAAAGTGAATATATGACTTCACATGTCTGTGTCTCTACTCTTGCCTTTTCTTCTGCCTATAATCTCCTTCTTTCATCCTTTGCCTTATTAAAAGTCTAGCTGTTTGTCTGCACTTACTTCATGCATCATCTATACTCTTCCTGATACTCCACCTCTACTTTCCACCTGCAGCTCAGTGTTTGTTAGGCACTTCTCTTTTTGACTAGAGAAGATTTTACATCATTTTTAACCATACTACACATCTACTAGAGTTACCTATTTTCATACCCACTTTCTCCACTACAGACTGAATCATTTGAGGGCAGACTTTCTTTCTGCATACCTAAACAATTCCGCAGTATAGAATACAGAGTAATTCTCAATATATTTTTTTCTCCAAATATTTATTTATTTGGCTGCAGCAGGTCTTAAGTATGGCATGCGGGATATCTAGTTGCAACATGTGGGATCTAGCTCCTTGACCAGGGATTGATCCTTGGTCCTCTGTTTTAAAAATATAGAGTATTAGCCACTGGACCACCAGAAAAGTCCCCTCAATCAATATTTTTTAAATTGCTGAATTGTGTTTGGAAGATTGTGTCTTCTGAGTTGGAAAAAAATGCAATGAATTTCCAATTTCGACTGCAAAATGAAGACTTTCTGGCATCACTATATCTCTTTTTCAATTTCCAAGTGAGAGAACCTAATTGGTGTGCTTCAGTTAGGGACTCTGATCAAATAAACTATATCCCTAGGATTTATTCTCTGAGAATGGGTAGGTGAATGGCAGGCAAATTAATACATTTTGCCTTCATACAAACACACAATTAAATACATATGTAGTCATATAACTAATTGAATGAGATTATATATAAAATTCTACATGTGTTAATATTCATACTATGAGATGGAATATATGATCACTGAAACAAATGAAAAATATTTTTAGAATTTTTGCATAGATATAAGTATACATAAACTAAAGTTTAAAGTCTTCACAAAATGTGCATATAGAGGAGCTGGTGTCGTTTAAAATTTTCTTGTAACCAAACAATTCTAATTTGATGCATATATAAAACTGGTGTAAGGGTAAAAATGTGAGATGCATTACTTCCTTTTCCTCTGCATCTTATACAACAATTAAATACATATGTAGTCATATAACTAATTGAATGAGATTATATATAAAATTCTACATGTGTTAATATTCATACTATGAGATGGAATATATGATCACTGAAACAAATGAAAAATATTTTTAGAATTTTTGCATAGATATAAGTATACATAAACTAAAGTTTAAAGTCTTCACAAAATGTGCATATAGAGGAGCTGGTGTCGTTTAAAATTTTCTTGTAACCAAACAATTCTAATGTGATGCATATATAAAACTGGTGTAAGGGTAAAAATGTGAGATGCATTACTTCCTTTTCCTCTGCATCTTATACCTGACATTTTAGTAAAGATGAACCCCCAAATTCTTTCATTCATAGCAAAAACACTTGTTCATTATTTATAATCTTTATTGTGTCAAGCAAGGGGCATAACATCTGTTTTCAATATATATCCTGTGCACAGAAAACAAAAGGAAAGTAGCTACAACATGTGATTGATAAAGAAATAGGTACTGAAAAGCAGTAAAGGGTAAGATATTGGTCAGAATTTTCTGATTTTCTTTGGGCTAGGAGAAAAATCTCACAGCACCTGTATACATTGTAATCATAAACATGTAGAAAAAATAGACCTCTAATCCTGGGGAGTTTTGTATGTAGAAATAACCAGAATCTACAGGTAATTTTCCCAGGTCATTTTTGCATTAAAATACTGTATGCAGCTCAGCTTCCTGGTGTTGATGTTAATACAGGTAAATGATGACTCTACATCAAGTACTTGCATTAGATACTGTGATCCTTTCTTAATACTAGCACCTGTCTGTAGAGCATCAGGTATGAAGAAAGCAAGTCAGTAATCTAGATTTTTAAGTCTCTTTCTGCTTGCACTCATGCAATCTGGCCTTTTGGGCAGAGTCGAGTTAGAGATGAGGGACAAACTTTTGACCAGGCTTTCTTTTCTGGATGTCTATGGTAATATTTAGCTCGCAGCTTCAGAAAGAGAAAGATCAAGTATAATTTTCAAAGTGTATCTACAAAACTACTTTTCAAAGCCACTGCCTAAGTAAAATAAAGAATACATTTAGAAAACTAAATATTTACTAAACTTTCAGTTTCATAGTCTGGCCCTTTATGGTGTAATCTCAATAAATAACACTGAACACACACTTCTGGAACAGAGCATGTTGCTTGAATAATTATTTTCTTACCCTAAATTATCTAGATTTACTTGTCTTTGGGATCCCTGAGACCAGGGGCTATGCTATAATTTATCTTCCATGCGTGAAGAGCCTAGCTCACTGCCTTGCACACAGTACATCCTCAGTGAATGTCATTTGAATGAAATCATCTGTTGTGCTATTGATTTGCACTTACAGAATTGATTACATAAAAGATACTCTCTACACAATATAAACAGTAAGAGGAGGATATAATTTTGTGATTCTTCTGGGAAGGACTTAAGGTCAGCCATTTCCCTGCCTTTGTGATTTTTAGGAAGCAAATAATAAAATACTGATAGATAATTCATTTACCTGTCAGTTCTTCTGACACTTTTCTGAGGTCATTTAGGTCTAATGCAATTCTTTTATTTCTTTTATAGATTCTGATGTTTTTAATAGAAAAAAACTCTCTTGAAATCTGTTTGGGATTTTCTGCTTCTCTTTGATGTATTTCATGAAACACAGCACTTAAAAAGTGTATTGTGTCCTTATCCGCATCTACTCCCACCCCACTCTTCCCCTCACCATCAAAGAAAAAAAAAAAGACAAGTGTGGGTCTGATATTTTTAGTTCTTATTTCTCCTTTTTACACTCCTCTTCACAGCCTCTCTGATGTAGTCACTCGGTCATCTCACACATGCTAGGACTCTGAAAATTGTTCTCACTACAGCAAAATCACTGAAGACACAAGCTTCACAGCCTGATGAACTCTCTTTGTGGTTGTGAATATGCCTTATTCACTCAATAAGTTTTCAGCAGAAAACAGTGAAATGTGTGACACAGGAAGTGCTAGGCATATCACTCCTCCATACAAACTGCTTTCTTCATATAAAACTAAACATACTCATTTTTGGCATAACATGCATTGAAAGAAATCATAATAGTTTGTATGGATAAAAAGATTATACTATATATTTTATTATTATGAACATTTTTAAAACACGACTTTCAAAGCTTTATCCAGTATGAGGAACCAAATATATTTTTAGTTTCTATTTATGAGGTATTAAATGTACATTTGTAAGTATGATAAGTTGTATTACTGTACTATTCATATAGAATTATAGCTCAAGTTAGCTTAGGCACAGAAGTAAATTTGTCAGTTCAAGTAACCAAAAGAGCCAGGATATTTTGGCTCCAAACATTGTTGAATTTAAGGCGGAAGTGATACCTTCAGGGGTTCTTTTCTTTCAGTCCCTTAAACAGATTGTCTTCAAATGGTGGGGTGTCATGGTTAGCAATGACTTTTATCCTGACACTGTAATGACCCCATGGAAAGAGAATCTTCTTAAGGCTTAGGCAGAAAGCCCCCATGGGACTTATTTTGGACAGTTGCTATAACATGCCTATTCATGAGCTAATCACTGTGCCAAGATTGGGCATTATTGCTTGGCAAGCCTGGGTTATGAGCCCATGTGGGTCACTTTCAGTAGAATTACATGTTTTTCCCAGAGGAAAGGAACATTTGTAACCAGAGACAGAGTACCCAGAGTAAGCAGTACCAGTGGATGTCTACAGCTGACATAAAATATTGATGCCGATTTGAAAGATAAGGAAACCATGACTCAATTTTTCTTAACTAAGCTTAGATCACACTGGCATCTGATATTCTAGGTAAGCAGCAGAAGAGAAGAGAGGCTTCCCTGTTGCTTTTTACATAATCTACAATCCAGTAACATTTTCTATCTTAGTTACCTGACCAATTTTTTCAGTGTTTTTTCCACATAAAAATTCAGCCTTGTCTATGATGTCATGCTATCAAAGAAAGATTCACAGAAAATAAGGAGTGTTCATATTTGTGCCTAAGAAAGACTGTAGGAAAGAGAAATTATTAAGTGAGCTGGTGTAAGCTAATGACCAATTATGGTAATTTAGATCTCACATTATTATATTTATTTCCTTAAAAAATCTAATTTGATCAATACTAATTTATCACATAATCTTGGTATTAGGTGATCCCAAGGTAATCTTGAGATTTAAAAATATGGAATAACATTAACAGCAATAAACTGTCTTTTTCTGGTTATTTTCCATTCATTCTCCCATTCCAATGAGTGTTATTGAACATTAAACTATAGTCATTTGAAGAGGGTGAAGTTTGCATTTTGGTACTTTCAGCTAACACTAGGATGAGCTCCTTTCTTTTTCTCCTGTCCTAGACTGCTTCATCAGCACATGTGTTTTCTTTTAGTGCTTTTGAAGACTGTGACAGCACCTCCTCGGCCCAACACCTGATACTTATGTCAGGTGTCTCTGACCTGAGACCTGGAGAATTTGTCTCCCCAAGCCTCAGATATAGCTCATCAATCCTTTAATGAATTCTGTCTTTTGCTCTTGAGAAATCTTGTTACAATCTATTAATATGTTCTGTTTGTACCATCATACAGGCTATCAGGATGAATGAATGCTATTGTTCCCTTGAATTTTACCACATGTGAACATTACATTGAATTCATCTCCTCTGATACAGTAAAACCTCACTGATAAAATTAGCTAAAAATTTCCCAAGACTGTTGGTACTGATGTCACCATTTTCTTTGGATGGCCTTAAAAGTAATAGTGTGTTTGACTGTGGAGAATTTATTTCCCCAACTTCTAGAATACTTTCTCTTACATTAATTCTCAAGTTCCAATGAAGGTATTTATGTATGAAATATGTATTTCATAATGTTACATGTAGCACTCTTAATCCCAAATCCCTTTGCTTTCTAAAGACTCAAAGTCCCTGAAGACTGAATTACAATAGATATACAAATGTACATTCTCATGATTTTCCCTCTGTCTTTAATACACGTTATCTTCCTCAATCAGTCCTCTTTTCTTGGCAGTCAATGAGCCAGTTCTGAAAAACAGACTAAGCATGCGCTTGCCAGATCTGGGACCAGTGACGCTGCTATGATATGTTCTATGAATTTAAATCATATCTGGGAAGGGAACAACATAATTGGGTTTTATTCAGTTTGAAGGTTTGGTGTGCGTAATATTAATTCATTTTCGGAGTAGCCAAGTAAGGCTGTTGTGAAAACAACCTTGTAATTACTGAAGGCTTTAATACACTTTAGTTTATGGGTCTTATTTTAGTCTTTGTAGCCAAAGAAAAGTAAATTATCATTTATATTACTCATACATGTTGACTATGCAGTTGGTAGGCAACAAAATTTAAAAAGCTTACATTCTTGAATCTAGGAATCAGGGTTTTTGTTTTCTTTGCCTCTTTTTTCCCCTTTAGTTGTCAGGGAAATAGGTGGTTGGTCCTTTGCAATAATTTAAAAAACATTTTGTTTTTATCCCTAAATTTCAAATACTAATACAAAGCTAGTCTTAAGAAGTGAATGACATATAGGCTAGTAATTATGTATCTTGTAGGTATATATATGTGTAATATGATGTATCTAATATGTAGCAAGATGGAGTCTAAATTAATTGCAGTTCTAGAAAATTTAAAAATTAAAAGTTCAGGATAGGAAACTGAGAAATTTCATAATGATTTCATAAATGAAGTCTCTAAATTCATAAAATTTAGAGATTCATTGTCCCAAGTGGTTTTAGGTCAAGTGACAAAAGTATTTCAAGGTTCAGAGTGCCTAGTAATTATCAAGATCTACATACTACTCAGTGCTACATATCACAATTCTTAATATATGCTTTTTTAATGTATTAACACAGCAAAATTTTCTGTTGGGAGTACTGTATTATTTTAAATCGCCCTTTGAGAAAAGGAATATGGCAGCTTATCACTATTTCCTGGAAATTATCACCTGGTAAAGTACCTTAAATGTGCAGTAGCATTGTGTTACAATGATAAAGACTCACCCCTATGAGGAAGTATTTTGTTTTGACAGAAATCTTGAGGTGTCCATATTGCATACTTAGTTTCTCTGATATTACCTGTCCATAGTCAGACTGTAGAGCTTTTTTGTATCTTCATTGGCAGAAGGAGAGAAGAAGGTTAACAGCCTCTCCAGCAGCTGGTTAAGAGATATGCCAATTCTATGAACACATCATCACCTAAATCTGTATGAAATGAAAGTGCTGGAAAGAACTATCAACTGTGATTTATGCAGATGGTTTGGTAGAGCAATGTTGTCCCCCTGCTGTGTCCATGGACAAGATAGACAAGTGTGTCAGCCCTAACTTGAAATATGACTGGTAGGGGTACTATTTGTAATAGTTGTAATGGTTAACCTTATGCATCATCTTGAGCAACATGAGGGTTAGGGACACACAAACCCCTGAGGAGTTGAACATCCACTTAATACTTTATAGTTGGCCCTGTGTATCCATGGTTCCACACTGACAGTTCAAATACAGATCATGTAGTGCTTTAATATGTGGGGCAATATGTATTTATTGGAAAAAAAATCAGATTTTAAGTGGACTTGCACAGTGCAAACCTTTGTTGTTCAAGGGTCAACTTGAGTGTGAGTGCAACTTTGATTTACTTATAGTCAACAAAGTATGACAAAGGTAATAGGATATCACTCTGTTGAAAAGATTGTAAAAAATGATGGGCTAGTCATAACCATGGTTCTTTTTTCTTATATAAGGCTTTGTCTTAGCATGACTATAAGCAGACATTCTCTTTGTGACCTTGAATATGTAAGCTTTCATGTTGTGAAAGGTCCTGTGAAGAAGGGCACGTGGCATCAAAATGTGAGTAGCCTCCAGGATCTGAGAACCAGATGACAGCCAGCAAAAAATGGGCATCTCAGTCCTACAAGCACAAGTGATTGGATTTTGCCAATAACTGAATGTATGAGGTAATACTAAACTTCAGAAAGGAATACGGCTTTGCTATACTTATATTACTTCTTTCTGAGACCCTGAGCTCAGGTCCCAGTTTAAATAGCACTCAGGCTCATGATTCCCAGAAAGTACATGATAATATATGTTGTTTTATGATTCATACTTCTGTTAGTTATGCATCAATAAATATTAACTCTGTAGATAAGTAATGCCATTTGGAAATAATGAGAGCAATGATAGGATTCCTTACCAGAAAGGCCAACCCTCTGGAATTTAAGACGTGAAGAAGAGGTGAGCACATACCTTTATGGTAATGTGATAGAGTCTGATTCCATGATTGATGTTTCCTGACAGCTTTCAATCTTCACTTAGCCCTTTTCCACTCTTAACTCACATCTTGGCAAGCCAGGGTAAAAACCTAGGTACTCCATCCTTTGGACTGGCTGGACCCTGCCTGCCCTGACCTATAGGTACACACAAGAAATCTCACTCTGACCCCATCCTCAACAAGTGCCAAAGCCAGTCACTGATTCTGTATCTCAAGACATTTAAGGAACTGCTTAAGAGCCTTCCTCATTTTCTCCAGAAAGCCTCATTGTGTGACTACCTTTTCCATATTCTCTAGGAGTGAGTGTGTGTGTGTGTGTATGTGTGTGTGCACACGTGCATATGTGTTATGTTTATCAAGCTACAGCTTTTGCTCCAGAATTAATGCACTAGTGTTTTTCCCGTGTTTGTTCATTTTATCTTCATTTTTTGAAAATCATGTCCAGGGGAGAGAAACCTGTGGTAAAGATTTTATGCACTCTGCTTAATCGGTGGAAAGATCTTTCACTATCCTTCTGATCAAATCCTACCCAAAGGGACTGTTTTGACCAGAGAAATATATCTTCTAAGCTCTGGGCTATATTCAAAGAGATAAATCAAAAAATAACTGGTTTCTAAAGATTCTCTTGAAATGAGTATCATGCTATTTGTTAGCAGTCTAGCAGAGCAAAAAATAAGATACCAAATAAAGTGTGAAAAATAGTTTTAAAATTCTTATATCCCAGATTTAGCAGCTTTGGTTAAAAATACCCAAGGGAAGTTTACATGAAATCTAATATATTTTAAATAGCATTTTTTAAGACTACTAGACTTGATAAAATTTAAATATGATATTTTATAATTTCATGATAAGAAGTTACATAGGCTAACACATGAGATTTCTTTTAATGTTACTATTTTTATGGTAAGAATCTGAATTAATTTAGGATGAAACATAAGACATAAAAATTTTGGTTTGTTTTTTATGTCATAAATGTTGACCCTGAACTGAACTAAAATCAGTTATTTATTTATCTGTTCAAGCTATATGTTATAGGCCCTCTTCATAAAACATGAGCTTTCAAATGGTTTCTCCAACTTTCCTACTGAAAAGTGTGATGTTTTTATATATTCCTTATCATTACAAATTTTGCAGTTTTTTGCTTCTTGTCTTTCTCTACTTGATCTTAAAATGTTGTATTTTCCTCATATTTTCCTCTTTTAGAAGGAAATCTTTGTGTCTCCTGGGGATTTTATTCCCACTCAAGGTTTCTGCTACCACGGACTCATAGGTACCCTGCAGACACTTGCCTTCAGACTAGACTTCTGTCTTAATAGTTTATAAATTGATATAATAACACTTTACTTTTATTTTTATCTTTTCCTCGTATTTCTGTCTATAATGTTATTCTTACTTCTAGAAATCTCCTCTTTTATTTTATTCTCCAATCCCCATTATTTCTTTTTATAATTTGCCAGGATATTAAAAATCAGAATGATAGTTTGGTAAGGTAATTTAAACAGGAGTTTACTGAAACAATTATATGTAAAATGATAAGGACTTCAATATAAAGTGAAGAATATAAAAAAAATTTTTGTAATGTTCATAAGTCATTGCATCAGTCCTTATTTGGGATTAGGTTGTAATGAGTTGGATAATTAGGAAACATATCTGGATAAATTAGATTAATTGTGTTGAATTTTTACATGAAATCTGGATTGTTTGGATTAAGTTTTCATTTGCCTATATACACTATAATTTGCAACAAGTACTACACACAAGCAGGGCTTCCTGGGTAGCTCAACTGGTAAAGAATCTGCCTGTAATGCAGGAGACCCCAGTTTGATTTCTGGATTGGGAAGATCCCCTGGAGAAAGGGTAGGTTACCCACTCCAGTATTCTTAAGCTTCCCTGGTGGCTCAGATGGTAAAAGAATCAACCTGAAATATGGGAGATGTGGATTCAATCCTTGGGTTGAGAAGATCCACTGGAGGAAGGTCTGGTAACCCACTCCAGTGTTCTTGCATGGAGAATCCCCATCAACAGAGGAGCCTGGCAGGCTGCAGTTCATGGAATCACAAATAGTTGAACATGACTGAGCAACTAAGCACAGCACTGAATACAAATATATATATCATACTAGTATTAAAATGGAGAATTATAACTTAGTGGTGGTTTAGTTGCTAAGTCATATCCATCTCTTGTGACCTGACCCCATGGACTATAGCCCACCAGACTCCTCTGTCCATGGGATTCTCTAGGCAAGAATACTGGAGTGGGTTTCCATTTTCTTCTCCAGTACGTTTGCATCAGCAATATAAATATGGCATTTGTAAGGTCATTTCTCTTTTAATATCTTATATTTATTCTTATTTATATTCATTCCAATATGTTCCTTTCCAAAGTTTTATATTCTCTTCTTTTATTATTTTCTCTCTGTTTAGAGAATTTTCTTTACCCATTCTTAGGGGTAGATTTGCTAGCAATAAATTCTCTTAGTTTTCTTTTGTCTGAGAATTACTTTATTTCTTCTCCATTCTTGAAACATATTTTTAAGGATTCAGGAATATTTCTTCAGAATTCACATTTGACAGTTCTTTTATTTTGCTGTTTCCTTCTGGAAGTTGAGAGATCAATTGTCATTCTAACTGATGTTCCACTACAGTTAATGCAATATCTCTCTATGGTTGCTTTCAAGACATTTCCTTTTAAAAGTTTAATTATGATGTGTTCAAGCATGAATTTATTTCAGTTTATCCTTTGAGAGGTTATCTTGGCTTCTTGAGTCTGTAGGTTTTGTCTTTCCCACAGGTTTGGAAAGTTTATATTACTGTTTCCATAGTCTTTTAAGTCTTTTTCTTTCCTTTTATTGTGGGAGTCCACTGATTCAAGTTTATTTCTTGCAAGCTCTAGATACTGTATTTTTTTTTTCTTTTTTGGTGATGGTGAGGGTGATTTATTTTACCTCTGTTCACATTGAGGAAATCTGAATAAGTCTTCAAGTTCATTGCTTTGACATCTCTACTATTAATCATATTCAGCAATGTATATTATGAGACTCTGAGTCCTACTTTTCTCTTTTATCAGCCATTCTCCCTGTTGAGGTGTATCAGATCAGATCTGGGTTTGTCAAGTTCAGCTTCCCACTGGACCCTACCTGTTCCACCTAGCAAAAGTGATGAAAAATGACTCAGACTGCCTTGGGATGGAAGTTCAGCTAGCTATTTCCTGGTGAAAGTGAGGCATGGATACACACTGCGCTGTTGCCCTCAAGTCACGTTATGTGGTCATCTCCCAATGACTAATATCAGGGAGGAGGGAAGCAGCATGACATAGAAGCTTAGCCCTAGCTCAACTCCTTGGCCAATGATGGGGCAGACGCCACCTTGATAAGGAAAGAGGAGCACCACCTTGATAAGGAAAGAGGAACACCACCTGCTTCCACTGAACAGGGCAAGAAGGATCAGAAATCCTGATGCCTGCTTCCTTGCAGTGTAGGAAGGGAAAGTAGAAGTTTAGCTCTCTACTCAGCCTTGTTAAAATTGTGATAATGGGGTTTGGTGATTTTTTCCATTTGTATTTTGCAGGAGTAGGGCTTCTTGTTGTTCAGTCACTGAGTCACGTCCTACTCTTTGCAGCCTCATGGACTGCAGCATGTCAAGCTTCCCTGTCCTCCACTGTCTCCCAGAGTTTGCTCCAATTCATGTCCATTGAGTCGATGATTCTGTCTAACAGTATTGAACAATATTCTTGCCATGAAAACGAAAACCCCATGAATGGTGCAAAAGGGAGCAGGACAGGTCTTTCCAAAAAGGTTTTCTGTTGTGAGGCCACCCTTTTCCAGGACTTTTCGCTAGGGAGAGCAGACTTAAAGCTTTTTTGTGCCAAGTAATGCTTCTGGGTTAGAGGCTTCTAGAGCTCCCTATCTAGGATATTTGAGAGGATAACAAAATCCAGGGAATATTCTGCCATGTGACTCTTCAAGTATGGAAAACTCTAGGGAGTGCATAGTGAACCTTCTTGTTTCTGCTTTTCCAAGTGTTCTTACTTGTTGTGTTATAGCCAGAGTCTTGCTTTTATTTTTGTTCAGTTGTTAAAAAGAGGACTTTGGAGGAATGTGTTTCCTCCATCTTCAGGACTGTATTTTTCATCTATTGTAACACGTATTTCTCTTTTATCACTTCACTCTGATAACTTTCTATTGGTTATGTAGCTGCCTCCCCACACTTCAGTGTATCCTAGAATCTTCTCAACTCTTTTAGTGCAGCTTGAAAGAGCAATTCTTATATGGGTATACTCAGCCACTATGGGAGATCAGATGTTTACTTCCCTTTTACTTTTTTTTTTTCTATTAGCAGTATTACCTGTGAAGCCTTGTAAAAGGGCATCCCCCCATCTGTGCTGATTTTGATGATGAATTCTCAATCATACTGGGTACTTACATATTGGTTAAAAAACATTTTGCTGAAGTTGGAAAAATGTCCATTCCTCAGGCTCATGTCTGTGCCAGAGGTACAAGAGTAAGTCATAATGATTTAAAGGGGCAGGGGCACTTTCGCTTCCAATAACAATATCACTTATGTTGGGTTGACTAATGTCCTGTGAATTTTTCTGTCTACTCAAAACCTGTGAATGTGACGTTATATTGAAATAATGTCTTTGCAGGGAGAATCAAGTTAAGATGAAATGGTTGTAGATTAAGGTGGTTGGTGATGGACAGGGAGTGCTGTCCCTGGTGTGCTGTGGTTCATGGGGTCACAAAGAGTTGGACACGACTGAGCAACTGAAATAAACTGAAACCTAATAAGACTTGTGTCCTTATAATTGGGAAATTTGAACAGAGAAATACATAGAGAACATCTGAGTGATGTAATAAAATATGCTTTGTTAGCCACCACCCATTGCTTAAGAAAAGTGATATACTGAATTATTAAAGTGTTCACTGCAAACAGAAAGATACAGCAGAAAGTAGCAAATGGGTTATGGTAAACAGATTTTCCTTAATTTTGACTTGGACTGGGGAATTCAGTTCAGTTCAATCACTCAGTCATGTCTGACTCTTTGTGATCCCAAGAAATGCAGCACACCAGGCCTCCCTGTCCATCACCAACTCCCAGAGTCCACACAAACCCACGCCCATTGAGTTGGTGATGCCATCCAGCCATCTCTATCATCCCCTTCTGCTCCAGCTCTCAATCTTTCCCAGCATCAATGTCTTTTCCAGTGAGTCAGCTCTTTGCATCAGGTGGTCCAGAGTTTTGGAGTTTCAGCTTTAACCTCAGTCCTTCCAATGAATACCCAAGACTGATCTCCTTCAGAATGGACTGGTTGGATCTCCTTGCAGTCCAAGGGACTCTCAAGAGTCTTTTCCAACACCACAGTTCAAAAGCATCAGTTCTTTGGTGCTCAGCTTTCTTTATAGTCTGACTCTCATATCCACACATGAGTACTGGAAATAACCATAGCCTTGACTAGACGGACCTTTGTTAACAATATAATGTCTCTGCTTTTTATACACTGTGTAGCTGGACATAACTTTCCTTCCAAGGAGTAAGTGTATATTTTAATTTCATGGCTGCAATCATCATCTGCAGTGATTTTGGAGCCCAGAAACATAAAATCAGCCACTGTTTCCATTATTCCCCAACTATTTGCTGTGAAGTGATGGGACCAGATGCCATGATCTTAGTTTTCTGAATGTTGAGCTTTAAGTCAACCTTTTCACTCTCCTCTTCTCATTCATCAAGAGGCTCTTTAGTTCTTCACTTTCTGCCATAAGGGTGGTATCATTTGCATATCTGAGGTTACTGATTCTTGATTCCAGCTTGTGCTTCTTCCAGCCTAGTGTTTCTCATGATGTACTTTGTATATAAGTTAAATAAGCAGGGTGACAATATACAGCCTCGACTACTCCTTTTCCTATTTGGAAACAACCTATTCTTCCATGTCCAACTCTAACTGTTGCTTCCTGAGCTGCATACAGGTTTCTCAAGAGGCAGGTCAGGTGGTCTGGTATTCCTATCTCATTTAGAATTTTCCACAGTTTATTGTGATCCACAGGGTGAAAGGGTTTGTCATAGTAAACAAAGCAGAAATAGACATTTTTCTGGAACTCTTGCTTTTTCAATGATCCAGCAATTTGACGTGTCTACCGTTATTGAGAGTTATGTATCTTGAATCTAAGTTGTTTGACTCAAATTCCAGAACTATTTACACTTACTCATTTGCTTTAAATTACCATCACCTATTTTTTTCCCTGTTTATAATAACATTTCCTATTGTTCATTTCCGAGGAGACCAAAAAAAAAATATGATAAAACCTAGCCCTTGAGGTTGTTGTGATCCATCAATTACACTCGTCAAAGAGAGAGTGAATGAAAATCATTTATGACAAATCTATAGGTGATTTTATCTCCATTCTCATGACCCTCACAGTCATCAGTTTATATATTAAGTCTTTACCTTAACAACAGCACACTTCAGAGAGAGCTCATCAGCTTTCTGTGGTTCAACATGGATAGCTATGTTCTCTTCCTACCAAACCTATGGGCAGGAATTAGAGGATTAGAGTAACAGGTGTATATCAAAACCAGTTATCCAGTACAAACTGAGAAGAAAGCTAAGCCTGAGATTTCATGTTAAAAATCTTTAAGAGATCTGATGCCTGCCTGAGGGCAAAGAGTGATTTTTTAAGCCATAGGTACATACAGCTGGGATGTCAGTAGATTTGTTTAGGAAGGTAAGCAGACTGCCCCAGATATTGAGAGATACTGATAGATCCCTTGGACAGCAGTTGCTTAGTTGCTCAGTCATGTCCAACTCTTTGTGACCTCATGGACTGCAGCTCTACAGGCACCTGTGCTCATGAGATTCTCCAGGCAAGAATACTGGAGTGAGTTGTCATGCCCTCCTCCAGCAGATCTTCACAATCCAGGGTTGGGAGCAGAGACTCAGTCAATTCAATCAACTCAAATATTGATATGTTTATGATCATGCCATATATTTATCTCATATAAGTCTGCTTACATAAGAAGGTTTCTATTTGTGTAAGATATTTTAGGTATACAGTACCACTGGCTGGCAGCATGGACCAGACTCATTCATTCCACTGCACTTAAGGCTTGATATATTAATACACAATCTCATAGAACACAATAAGGGGTGCTATCTTTGGGGAATCCCTGCTGTGTTCTTAACTTAGTGAGTTATTTTCTCTTACTTGAATACCCATTGCTTACCCTGAATTTGTTTTAATACCTCAAGAAAATAAGGCTCGGAGAGTCTAATAATATATATATGTGTGTGTGTGTGTGTGTGTGTGTGTGTGTGTATGTGTGTGTGTGTGTGTTATATGTCCAGGTAGGTTTTATAGAAAGTCCCATTTGCCAAATACTGAGGAATAAAGGAATCCACCAAGTCCTTTCTAACAGAAGGTGGCTGGGTTTATTGGATCCAAATAGTGATGATCTTACAGTACCCAAAACTTTGTCATGTCCCCGGTGGTCCTACTTGTCAAACAGGCAGGACAGTCAAACCACAGACAAGTCTGTCCTCAGGGTGCTCAGGAGAAATAGACATAGCTGCCAGAAATGTTGTAGCATATGGTATTCTGGGCCATCAGAAGTACAAGTCCAGTCCTCTGCACAGACTTTCTCATGCAGTAAATCATAAAGTGGAGAAGCAGAGATAAAATAATACAATATGAACACACATATTTGTAAGATCCATCCATGTATTGAGATTTCTGGCAGGTTTCTCTTAAATAACACCCATCTTCCTTGCTTAGGTTTTAAAATATTTGAGACATGATACAGAAGAGTGACATAACAAAACTAAAGAACTCCTTTATATTGATTGTAGCCATGCTGGAGGACATGAACAGGTATATTAATCAAGTGGATCTGCAGATAGTTAGCAGAATTAAGAACATGTCCCCATCTGGACCTGCAAGTGCCGAGCTTGAAGCAGCATTGTTGATATGGCAGGAAGCAAGCTGGTCTTTGAAAAAATAGAGGAGACTTATGACTCCCCAGAACATCTGATCCCTGAGGGAAAGAGAGGAAAAGCTCAGCAAATAATGCCTGGTTATTCCCAAATTTTACAGTTTATACCTCTATAAAACTCCTGGGATAAATGACAAAATGAATAAAGAGAGGTGAGAAGTTAACTGCCTATGGGGCTCTTCCATGGATAAGTAACCATTTATTAAAAAAAAAATCAGACATAAGGATCATCCCTCAATATATTGCTTGTTTATATATACATTATTTTTGACTCTCTGTGTTGTATTTAGGTACATTTCTAACATTAAATGTTAATTCACCAATTCTTCCATCCAGTGTCTATAACAGCTCTAGAATTTTACATGCTACAGACTAAATTTTTATTTGAAAGTTTTCTAATTAATTACTTTTATATCCATCTATACTAATGTAATTTATGTCTCTACTTTCTTTTAAATTTCCTGTTCTCATTTGTAAATATTCTTTTTTTTTTCCATTTTCCTCCAGGCTCTGTTTTATTTTCCTTTTAATTCAGAGCAAAGCGATCACTTCATTGCTTACATAGTTTCTTATAAACTTTGTTTTCCTCTTGGGATATGGAATTTTGATAGAAAGGGGCATTGCTTGTTTATATATACATTATTTTTGACTCTCTGTGTTGTATTTAGGTACATTTCTAACAATTAAATGTTAATTCACCAATTCTTCCATCCAGTGTCTATAACAGCTCTAGAATTTTACATGCTACAGACTAAATTTTTATTTGAAAGTTTTCTAATTAATTACTTTTATATCCATCTATACTAATGTAATTTATGTCTCTACTTTCTTTTAAATTTCCTGTTCTCATTTGTAAATATTCTTTTTTTTTTTCCATTTTCCTCCAGGCTCTGTTTTATTTTCCTTTTAATTCAGAGCAAAGCGATCACTTCATTGCTTACATAGTTTCTTATAAACTTTGTTTTCCTCTTGGGATATGGAATTTTGATAGAAAGGGGCATCTTAAGGAGGAGTGGTTATTTTTTGTTTTTGTTTGTTTGTTTGCCTTTTCTGTGTGTGTGTGTGTGTGTGTGTGTGTGTGTTTAGCCCTCTAATAATTGTATGCTTGCCTCCTTTAATCCTGCATGGACCCTAGTCCATAACCAACTCATTTTGGTGGCTCAAGCTCCTGCCCCATTATGATACTGAAGATTTTGCAGGTGTGATCCCTGAATGACTGGGCAACTAGGTCCATTTTCCAGCCAGTTTCCTATTATACTTTGAGCCAAACATTTTCATATAAATTGTTAACAGACATTAAAGTTAACTTTAGCTATTTTAAGTTTCCTTTATGGGTTAGAAGAATTTCTACTTAATCTCTAGGTTAAGCAGAGTTGCTCTTACCTTTCCTTCTCCTGCGCTGTGTTTAGTCACTCAATCGTGCCTCACTCATTGTGACACCATGGCCTATAGCATGCCAGACTCTTCTGTCCATGACAATTCTCCAGGCAAGAATACTGGAGTGGGTTGCCAAGTCCTCCTCCAGGGGATCTTCCCAACCCAGGGATCGAATCCAGGTCTCCTACATGCAGGCAATTTCTTTAAGCCACCAGAGAAGCCAGTTGTAC
>SJYC01145597.1:0-11922 GCA_006408675.1 Madoqua kirkii | reverse complement strand
TTAAATCTTCTGCTTTTCTTAGTTCATAGAAAATATCAAATGTACTTTCTCAACATACACATATGTGTAACATTTATATATTTTTTTGGAAATGTAATCTGCTATATTTTAAGGAAATTTTATATTTTAAATATCTACAATTTGTTGAACATATATTATGCCCTGTTATAAATACTTAATTTTTATACAAGTCTATAAATTGCTGTATTATATGCCTCAAAGGAGTTTGGAGGCTAAATAACTTTCATTGATAGACTTTAACACCTATTATAACTACTTTGCTATAGTGATAGTAATAGCAAGTCTTTATATCCATTTTTATTTTATATTTTGTGCATACATACTAAGTCGCTTCAGTTGCGCTGACTCTTTGTGATCCCATGGACTGTAACCCACCTCTGTCCATGAGATTCTCCAGAGAAGAATACTGGAGTGGGTTCCTGTGGATCTTCCCAACCTAGGGATTGAACCATGTCTCTTATGTCTCCTATATTGGCAGGTGAATTCTTCACCATTAGTGCCACCTGGGAAGCCCTCACTATACATATATATTTTTATAATATATACTAATTTAAATATCTTTATTTTTGCTGGTAACTTAATAAGCCAGCTGTTACTAAACCCACTATTATAGCTACAAAATTGAAAGGCTCAGTAAAGTCTTAGTTGTTTAATCAGAATGACCTGACTATACCTGGCAAGACTGGGGAAAGAATTTTAGTATTCTTTGTCTTACTCCAGTGAACTTTCCCCTGACTTGAATCATACGGCTATGGTTTTTCAGTGGAGAGTCTCAATTTTATGCTTTAACTCAGTCTACTGCAACAGTGATGAAGTAAATGCTTTTCACAGTGATTATGGAAAAAGCTGGATCTTCAAGAGGGAGAAATTTGGTTTTCTTCAAACAATTTTAGGTTTCTTTGGGACCCATTATATTTACCATAGTTTTCCTGATCATTTGTTTTCTTCAGGGGATGCTTAAAGCTATATGCAGTTAAAAATGAAGGCTGCTGAGTTGCTTGAAGGCAATCTAGATTGAACAAGAATTTGACTATCCTCAACAATGTCTCTTATCTTTATTTAGTAATGACATTTTTTAAAAAAGGAAAGCTATTGCCCTGAGTATCTTAAGATTGATATAATTTACCCAGCACAATTTTACCATGCTCTCATATTATATTTTATGACACTTTGAGCTCCTCGTGTGCTATGATCTGAGACATATTTCCTCACTTTGGGATCAGGGAGAAATACGAACAGAGCTTTAAGTCAATGAATTAGTGGTGGCTTGGAGAGGCAAAAGGTTTTTGTTTAACAGAAAAAAAAAAAAGATATTGTATCTTCTATTATGTCATTTGTCTAATTGGTCATTTTGTTTGTATAAGCAAAATTTAATTCTTTCATTTCTTGTGTGGTAGATTTCATGAGTACAATAAATAAGATACTCTCCCTACCTCCAAGAGCTAATAATCTAGAAGAGGCAAAATAGTGAACAGACTTTCATAATAACAAGGGTTAAATGATGTAAAATCTAGGTACAAGGTGTGATAAGTGGGCCAAGAAAAAGCACCTAGCAAAGTCTTGGAAGAAAACACATCAAGAAGGCTTTATCTAGAAAGTGTATAGATTAAAGCTTAAGAATGAGTTAGCCCTGGAAACAGGAGAAAAGGTACAGGAGTAAACAATACCGGTGCTTACTAAGAGGTCTAGCTTTCCTTTTCTGACAGGAAAAGATCCTTTGAAGTTAAACAAAGTCATGCGATTTATTTGGCCAAGTGAATGTGACCCATGTGAGGGAAGGTGACAAGGTTTTTACTAGTGGACAGAGACAATTAAGGGCCAGGGTGCTTGTTCCATGCTCTTGCCATGGTGCAATGAATCCTGAAGACTCAATTTGGTACGGAAGCTCCTTAAGGTGGTGGAGCTGCCTGAGTCTTATGCTACTGATATTTTAGTGATGTTTCTTAACATGTCACAGCTTGCCCTACCTTGATTGACAAATTTTTTTTTTTAAGTGATAAATAATTCAAAACAAGGAGGTAGAGTGATAAGAAATGACATGAAGATATCTGCAGGGATTAAATATGAAAGACTTTATATACTGATTTTAATTAATTTGGACTTTATCACCTTATTGACATGAATGAATTGATGTATTGTTAGCATAAAGTGGAGTTTCAGAACCTTGGCACTGTTGGCCTTTGAGAGCATGACAATTCTTTGATGAGGGACTCTACCCTATTTATTAAGGATGTTTACCAACATTCCTGTCTTATACTCATTGGCTGATAGTTGTACTATCTTTCTCCGTTGTGGAAACTATAAACGTCTCCATATATTGCCAAATGTCTCCCAGAAGGCAAAATCACCCAGAGTTGAAATTATTGACATAGAGGAAAAGGAAAATGGATATAAAATAAGCAAGATAGAATAAGTGTCATGTTTATGAAAGATGATTTATATTTTCTAGACTGGAATATGCGTAATTTTGAGTTTTGTTTTGTTCTCTTTTGTTTTTTGTTTTTTGTTTTTTTTTTAGATACCTCAGATTATAGCATTGAAATCAGGTTGGAGAGGGGCAATATGCATTGTGATGATACCTCCGGGTAAGAAAATGGACATCATTTGGTTCCTGAAGAATTCCAAAAGTTCAGTTTGTTCCTTGACTGTTCTGGCTTTTATCCCATACCTGTGTGACAAACACATTTTAATAAAAGTTGATTATCCTAGAATTTCAAAACAGTATAGTACTTTGAATTAAATGGAAAATTTTCTAATTATATTATAAATGGTTATACCATTATAAGTTTGGACTTTGATGTATGAATGATCAATGGAGATAATTGGATAATTGTCTAATCCAGTGGCTAGAGTTGGCTGGAAATATAGTACATTATAACTAACCGTTTGCTGATGCAGCTTGTTATAATTTAGGGTGAGCTTAAGAGCTGTGGATCTGGGTATTAATCTTACCTCTGATATATTGCCATCATGGTTTGTATCAAGATTTTTACATTATTTTTCAGTTTCATTATTCATATGAGGTGAAGAGGTGAAGTCACTCAGTCGTGTACGACTCTTTGCGACCCCATGGACTGTAACCTACTAGGCTTCTCTGTCCATGGGATTCTCTAGGCAAGAATACTGGAGTGGATTGCCATTTCCTTCTCCAGGGGATCTTCCTGACCCAGGGATCGAACTTGGGTCTCCCACATCGAAGGCAGACACTTTAACCTCTGAACCACCAGGGAAGCCCTCATTATTCATATAATGAAGTAAAAATGTGCTAACAACATTGTTTCACTTAATCATTCTAAACATTAAGATAATGTTCAGCTTGATAAAATTATACCAAATTGAATATGAATACAATTGCTTATCTTTGAGCTTAAGAGCTGTGGATCTGGGTATTAATCTTACCTCTGATATATTGCCATCATGGTTTGTATCAAGATTTTTACATTATTTTTCAATTTCATTATTCATATGAGGTGAAGAGGTGAAGTCACTCAGTCGTGTACGACTCTTTGCGACCCCATGGACTGTAACCTACTAGGCTTCTCTGTCCATGGGATTCTCTAGGCAAGAATACTGGAGTGGATTGCCATTTCCTTCTCTAGGGGATCTTCCTGACCCAGGGATCGAACTTGGGTCTCCCACATCGAAGGCAGACACTTTAACCTCTGAACCACCAGGGAAGCCCTCATTATTCATATAATGAAGTAAAAATGTGCTAACAACATTGTTTCACTTAATCATTCTAAACATTAAGATAATGTTCAGCTTGATAAAATTATACCAAATTGAATATGAATACAATTGCTTATCTTGGAATTTTCCAAGATATTTTGACTACATTTTTTCCTTTTATTTTTTTTACTTTAAAATATTGTATTGGTTTTACATTTTTTTATGCTTGAATGAAATTAGATATGTCAGCTGTCTTACTTATACTCTATGATTTGCTGGTGTTTGCTTTTATAGCACCAAAATATCTTGTTCTCAAATTCCTTTGTACTTTTTCCTGAGACAATTGGGAGATATCACAGCATTGAGCCACTATAGTAGAACAACTGGATCAAATGAAGAAGATGATTTGAGATGTTCAGTGGGGAATGAATTAAAAGTTGCCAGAACCAAGTCAGGCAGCAGTTACAACAATACACCAAAGTTGCTGATGTTTTGCTAAGTTAATGGGAAACAGTGCTGTGAAATGTCGATGGAATTGTGTAAGATTTATCTTGACTTGGTGGTTGATTTGATGTGTGGGATGAGGGAGTGGAAGAAATCAATGATGTGTTCAAGTTTTCCTTATTGATTTGGGTGCATAGTGATGCTGACAGAGAACACCAAGAAGAAAAAAGTATGGGGATAGAATGATGATGGTGAATGTTAGGATTTTACTGGAATTTCAAGCAGGATTATCATTTGGCTATTTAGGACTAGAACTTAGGTGAGAGAAATAGCCTGAAGGTATTGATCAAAAAGTCATTACTATGTTGACAGATTATAATATTAATACGTGAAATTACTTGATCCAAGTGTACAAAGTGATAATAAAGGAGAGTTGTAGATAGAAGAAATTCTGAAATTTAAGGTGCACCTGAAAAAGAATGCTAAATACAGACTGGGAAGGTATAAGGAAAAACCAACCTACCACTGCATCTTGGAAGCCAAAGTAAACAACTGCTTTGAAAAAAAAAAAATTTATTGATAGTAACATGCTTCCCAGGTAGCTCAGTGGTAAAGAACCTGCCTGCCAAGCAGGAGACACAAGTTTAATCCCTGGGTTGGCAAGATGCTCTGAAGAAAGTAATGGCAACCCACTCCAGTATTCTTGCCTGGAGATTCCTATGGAGAGAGGATCCTGGTGGGCTATAGTCCATGGGGGTCACAAGAGTCAGATACAGCTTAATGACTAAACCACCACCACCAATATAGTAACAACAGTAGTCATGAAAGAAATATGGTATTGCTCTGGTAGAAAGCAAGCATCTTCAAGGAAGATTCTTAGTGACTTCCTAATTTAAAAGGATAGCTTCCCTTTAAATTATATTTGAAAGTCCAAGATAAAAGGCCTTAGGAAATTTCCTGTGTTACTGTCTTGCATGCATGCTATGTTGTTTCAGTCATGTCGGACTGTTTGTAACCCTATGTACTATAGTCCACCAGGTTCCCCTCTCCAAGGGATTCTCCAGGCAAGAATACAAGAGTGGGTTGCCTTGCCCTCCTCCAGGGGATCCTCTTGACCAAGAGATTGAACTGGTGTCTCTTACTTGGCAAGCAGATTCTTTTTTTGTTTTGTTATCTTTTTTAACTTATTTTTAGTTGGAAGAAAATTTCTTTGCAATATTTTGTTAGTTTCTGTCATATGTCAACATGAATCAGCCATAGGTATACATATGTTCTCTCCCTCCTTTTTTTTTTTTTAATTTATTTTAGTTGGAGGCTAAATTACTTTACAATATTGTGGTGGTTTTTGAATCATCCATGGGTGTACATGTGTTCCCCATCCTGCCCCTCCCTCCCACCTCCCTCCCCATCCCATCCCTCAGGGTCTTCTAGGTGCACCAGCCCTGATGCCCTGTCTCATGCTTTGAACTTGGACTGGCAATCTATTTCACATGTGATAATATACATATTTCAGTGCTATTCTCTCAAATCATCCTACCCTCGCCTTCTCCCACAGAGTTCAAAAGTTTGTTCTTTACATCTGTGTCTCTTTTGCTGTCTCACATATAGGGTCATCGTTACCATCTTTCTAAATTCCATATGTATGCATTAGTATACTGTACTGGTGTTTTTTCTTTCTGACTTACTTCACTCTGTATAATGGGCTCCAATTTCATCCACCTCATTAAAGCAGATTCAAATTCATTCTTTTTAACAGCCGAGTAATATTCCATTGCACATATGTAGCACAGCTTTCTTATCCATTCATCTGCTGACAGACATCTAGATTGCTTCCATGTCCTGACTACTATAAACAGTGCTGCAATGAACACTGGAGTACACATGTCTCTTTCATTCTAGTTTCCTCAGTGTGTATGCCCAGCAGTATACACTGGGATTGCTGGGTTGTATGGGAGTTCTATTTCCAGTTTTGTAAGGAATCTCCACACTGTTTTCCATAGTGTCTGTACTAGTTTGCTTTCCCATCAATAGTGTAAGAGGGTTCCTTTTTCTCCACACCCTCTCCAGCATTTATTGTTTGTACCGGTGCCACCTGGGAAGCGTTATACTCTTAAACCATCAATCTTAAAAACCCTAATATCTTTCCATGTACCATGTGCATTGAATTAACTGTCTGGTTTTGAAAAGCACAAAGGAGAGGAGTTGCTTTTTCATCTTTGCAATGGCTATGTTTTTCTCATTCTTAAAAATTTATCACTTTCATAGCATCTAGGGACATTGTGTTCAATACCATCCTCTTTTCTGATGGGAGCACTTTAAAGTTCCTTTTCCCCTTACTCCATGTTTGGTTCTTTATAGTGAAAAGCTAAATATGGTTGCACATATCCTCTTAATGCTAATGGCCCAGTAAATTGTACGTAAGAGAATTTAAATATAAAAAGGAAGCTGTATCTTCAGAAACTTTGTAAAATGAGGTGGAGAAAAGGTAGCAAAATGTAAATATACACTGACAAACTCACTAATGATGTTTACTTTGTTACTTAGCTGCTGTTACCTGGATTGGGTCATTCAAAAATAGAATTTCTGTTCAGCTTTAATAACAGTCTTTGTGTTCCTTATTTTATTGCAAGCATGGTATAAGAGTGGCAATTTCACAGTACGCAGTTGGACTAATGCTATTCATTAGCAGTTGTACAACATATCATAGGAAAAAGTAATGTTCCGTTCAAGTATGTATTTCAGAATCTTAACTCCCTAACTGAATGTCTCTTACACCCTATATACATAATGACATTATTTTTCATCAATAAGATAAGACTGAAAACATTTAAATAAATTTCAAAGTTTAAGATAAACTTTTTAAAATACAGCTATGTGAAAGCCTTGTATTATGATTTACCATGCTGAGAAAAAAACAGTCTGTCTCGTTAGCTCGATATCTTGCTCAGCCCAGCTGGGCCTTTCCAGTGATCTGGGGAGTTGAAGTGATCATGAGCCAATGATTATTCATTTGTATGAACCGCCAGCATAACCTGCCAACAGTAGTTACCCACACTCAGCATCTGTGCATAGACACTGATAGGGGTAATTGTGATGGCAGCCAAAAATGGTAAATCCCAGCGTGTCCTGGGCTTGAACACAGCTATTCAAATGAAAGAGCATTTTCAGATTGCCTGAAATGGTGTAAATTTCTCAGAGAATTTGACCTATATCATCATGGATGTATTATGGTTCCAAATCTGGCTCAAATCTACTCTAGATTGACTACCAGTCATTAGAAAAGTTAGATTAAAAAAATAATAATGCAAATTTCAGGCATATAAGCAGCAGACAAAATGGACGCTAGTATACTAAGTCTTCTCAAGTCATGGACACTGTCTATTTTACTCTGTTATAAACTAGAAAATTTTCTCATATGTATATGTATATCTATATATTGTGTATATATGTTTATTTAATGTAAACATTTATTTTTTATTGATTGATTAATGAGTTTAAAGGTTTATATTTTTACAGTTGTACATATATTTGTTTGTTAGCTGTATATTTTATTTTTAGTATTTTTTTCTGTAACCTATCCTCTTTGAAATAATGCCATTCATTCATTAATTCATTCTTTGAATAAAAATTTACTGAATAATTACTCTATTGAAAGGTTAATCTATGCAATAAATGGTTGTGTCTCATGGAGAATTGTGTCCATTTCGAGTGTGATGAATTTCATCTGTATTGTGGTTTAATTTGGTGGTTTTCTAAAGGTATTTTCCTAATACCTGGTTGTTTTTTCAGAAGATATATTTCTATTTCTTTAGGAAATACTTTAATTCAGTACTTTGAAAACCATCCTGGGTATCTGGTTTTCTGATACATATTCTTGGATGACTGTGAAGTGATTATTGTGAAGATCATCTTTTCAGACACTGATCTCTCTAATTAAATGATACTACCCAGACAAAATTTATTGAAGAAGAGACAGAGAAATAAAGATAGAGAGAGAAAATAGTATTGTAATAATAACGTTTTATGCATTAGAAATTACATATATTGTTTCTACTTTTTTCCTTACCTAGGCACTGACTCATATGTATTGATATCTAATATTTATATCTTTTAATAACAAAGTTGGTTTTGTTATATGTTTCAATACATAAAAATGTGTTTATATTTTACTTATTCACTCAACAATAAAAATGAACATATATGTTAATACTTTCATTTATATAGAAAAATCATTAAAAGTTTTCATTTGAAGTAAAGATAAATGATGTACCTTCAAAATTAGGGAAAAATTGTAGGAATAAGTAAGTGGATATATACTATTCAAATTAATCAAGTTATATGCTTCTAACACATTCATTTCTTTCATTTGTGTGGCTTTCAAGATTCCTCTGAACCAACAGTACTATTATGAGCATGACTTCCTATGGAAACTTGGAGAGTTTCTTGGTGCAGGAATAGAACTGATACAATATTGTAGCTGTACTGTAACTTACAGCATATTGTATGAGTCTTCTCTTACATGTAAAAGTGTTCTCACTTGGGGAACATCACTGATGCAAAGTAAGTGTAAATCCCTGTCCATCATGCTATCATCTATAAAAAGGTGGCATTTCAGATCATTGTTAAGGAATGATCAGAACTTCATGTTGTTGTAAAAGAGAGGAAAACTTTTCAGGAAGAGGGAAAGCCATGTACAGAAGCAGGGAAAAGTAAAAGTTCATGACTTGATCTCCAGTGGGTAAAAGTGCATTTATCTGAGGGCTATGAGTAGTTGAGATTTCAAGACATGCAGTTACACAGGCAAGTTGAATTTAAGCTATAAAGAGTTTGGTGGATTATAGAGATCCCTATAAGGATTTCAGCAGGAGACCATCACAGTTTGATTTTTGAAGTTAGACACCCTTCTGAGGGAAGATTAGACTGGATGGGAAAAAAACAATAACTGCTAATAATTGAAATAAAAGGAATAATTACACATATATAGAATGACAACAACAGAAACTAATATTTACTGGTCCTTTGCTGTGTTTTTGAGCCTCTACTAAACACATATGATAAATTTTACAAAGGGTTAACTTTGCCTAAATGCCCTCAAATCAGAAGAAAATACATTAATTCTATAGTAAATACTAGATTACATACTCCTATAATCTTTTCCTACATTTTGAGGGTATCTAATCTATCTTCAAATGATACTTTTTAAAGATTTTTTTAATATAAATAAAGGTAATCAATTTTCCCCTGTGGTGTAATTGTTTAAAATAATATTTTAAATTAATTAGTAGATTACAAGTGTTTTGAAGCCTAACAAATTTATTTGCTGTCCAATTGGAAAATCTGTCTTTTATTTTTCTTTTTATAAGTTATATAATTTGGAAGTGCCAAAATTCAAAATCTTTTTGCAATAAAGCTCAACCTCTTTCCTTTTTATCACAATGCTGGGTAATCCACTGAATGGGAGGTGTGGTGGCAATGTGGCATATATTTAATTCCTCCCAAATTTCATGCATTGCAATCTAACATTTAGAGTGATAGTATAATATTAGAAGGTGAAGATTTCAGGAGGTGCTATCAGTGGCACTAGTGTAAAGTGCCTACCAATCCTGCTTGCCAATGCAGGAGGCATAAGTATCTTCCCTGAGTTGGGAAGATCCCTTGGAGAAGGGCAAGACAACTCACAGCAGTGGCAGGCAACAGTCCATAGTGTCACAAAGAGTTGGGCATGGCTGAAATGACCTAGTACTCACACATAGATATGAAAGTGGAGCCCTTATAAACGGGACTAGTGCCTTTGTAAAAGAGATCCCACAGATATCCTTAGTTCTTTGCCTCATTTGAGAATGCAGCAAAAAAGGCACCATCAATGAACCAGAGAGCAGTTCCTCACCAGACACTAAATTTGCTTCTATGATCTTGGATTTTATCTTGGATTTCCCAGCCTCCATAACTAAGGAATTTTGTTTTAGCAGCCTGAATAGGTTGAGATATAAGGCTATCTATTAGCAATAGCATAACTGTAAGTGGAATTGACTGTGAATCATATACCTATTATATCATCAAACCAACTAAACATATATCCAAGTCAAGTTCTCTTTAAGCTGCATCTACAAAATTGTTTCCTGCTACCTCAATGCCCCATGATACAAAGAAAGTGAAACAAATGAAGACATGGTGAAAAAGATAATGGTCTTACTCAATTTGATTAAATTATTTACCTTATATTGAAAAATTTGTGATAGCATATCATGCTGTGGTACACATTGCTTTGATCTGGACCCTAGAAAGGTCTGTACAATTTGATGTCATTGAATCTTAAGCATCACTGACTATGTGGCAAATCTACTTCTGTTTGTAACAAATTCCTTCAGTATCTCCCCAAGTATTTGATCATTATACTGGCCCACCAAATCTATGCCCAGGGTTAAGAAGCAGAATTAACTGCTTTTTCTCTTTTTTGGAGCAATTTCTTATACTTGGTATTGTCTACTGATAACACATTTGTTTTTATCAACCAAAATTAAAGCCAGAAAGGAAAATGTCACAACTTGCTATGGTAGCCCAGACATTCAGGTTACTCCTTCTGTTTAAGATAACTTCTAAACTGTTACTCTGTGACCTAGATTCAGGGACAGTTTTTCTTTGAGTTTTTGCTGCCGATTATTTCTTGCTGTGATTTGAAAGCATCTGGGAGATTAATAAAGATTTAGGAATAATTCTTGACTAATTACTGATTAATTTCTAACCTAGGCTAAATCCTTGTTACTCACATTATGGTCTACGCTTAACAGCAGCATCAAAATCAAGTAAGGATTTGGGAGAAATGCAGAGTTTCCATCTCACTTCAATCCACTGAATCAGACTTA
Source organism: Madoqua kirkii (assembly GCA_006408675.1). Taxonomy (NCBI): domain Eukaryota; kingdom Metazoa; phylum Chordata; class Mammalia; order Artiodactyla; family Bovidae; genus Madoqua; species Madoqua kirkii. The sequence continues at coordinate 925 of SJYC01145597.1, read as the reverse complement.
TTTTGTGAAAAGATCCCCAAGGGATTCTAGTATAGATTGAGGCTTGAAAAACACTGGCCTTGATATGGTTAATTACCTGAATTGTTTTGGTCAGCCTCATGAAACTTTTGGCCCACTTAATTTTCTTTGACTTTCCACTCAAATCCTTAATTAAGGATACATTGTGATTTTTGCATATGTGAGGTACTAGCCTCAGAAGTGAATAACCACACAAATTTGGAACTTACTGTCCTGGTTCTACAAATGTGTTTCTACCATCTATTGAGTCCTTCCATCATTTTGATACATTCAACATAAGGTATATTTAATATTATACAAAAACAGTTGATTTTCAGTAGAGAAAATATAGAAAACACAGGAATATAGAAAAATTAATATATAATGTATAAAATTGTATAATATAATAATAATATATTATCACTAAAGACATTTTAATATGACTTCTATTATTTATCTTTTAAATTTATGTATATAATATATAGATCCTCCCTGGTCATTCAGATGGTTAAGAATCTGCCTGAAATTCAGGAGACACAGGTTCAATCCCTGGGTTGAAAAGATGCACTGCAGAAGGGAATGGCAACTCACTCCAGTATTCTTGCCTGGAGAATTCCATGGACAGGGGAGCCTGGTGGGCTACAGTCCATTGGGTTGCAAAAAGTCAGATGTGGCTGAGTGACTGACACTTTCACATATCATATATGTCTGATAGTTTTTGATGTAAACTTAGCTTTATACCACACGCATTTTTTTATACCATTGTAAACTCTTTTTGGGAAGTTGTAATGATTATATATTAGTCCATTTAGGATATACTGAAAAATTTATAATTTCCCTATTCTAGATCTGAGATTATTTCTAATGTTTCTCAAGAAATATGTATGTCCATTATAACCAACTGAGCTTTATCCCAGAGATGCAAGGA
>SJYC01145595.1:0-15389 GCA_006408675.1 Madoqua kirkii | reverse complement strand
AATTTTCTTACTCTGTTTGGTTGCAAGAACACCTGTTACTATATTTGATAGCCAGATCTGCTGTATTTAAGAAAAAAAATGGCTTACTTTAATATCTGACTGTTCTCTCAAAGAAATCTCATTTAAATGTACATGAATGGAAAGTTTAAAAATTGCAGTTAGAAATTTTCCATGAAAAATCTTGCTATGACAAGATAAATCTGTCCTAATTTTTATTTCATTTTAAAAATAATTGCCTAATAAATAGAGTTCAAGATATTTTTCATATCAATTAAGTGATCAGGCATGAGGAATATAAATAGCACATATCACAGTGGAACTGCATTAATCTTCCTTTTTGGGCATTGCTTCTTTAAAAAACAACAACAACAACAACAAGGGTCATTATCACCATCTAACTACATAACACCTTCTGTTAGAGATTTTAGCCAAGTAGACTCTTCATCATTAAAATTATATTATGCTAACATGCATGACAAATTCCTTTAATTGGTGATGTATTTTAAAATTTTCCTTTGTAAGAATTTTCAGCTGCTTATTGCTTCTACAGTAAGTTGTCTTATTTTTTTTCTTATTCTATGTCAGTAGAATTGGTAAAAATTGAGAGACAACCTCATTATCAATATTTCAAGCTTAATCATGTTGCATTGGCATTTGATGACAACATTATGCTGTATATTCATTTAGACTTGCTATCCTATAATGCAACTATTTTACTATGAGATTTAGGATTATTAGAGAAGAATCAGCAGTTTATACCCAGATTTATAGTGATTTATTCTAGTGGCACTATTAGGATCGCAAAGCTTTCAAAGACAATCACTAAAATTCTCAATCCAGGATTAAAAAAATAGCTTGCTTAAAGGGAAAAACATTTCCAGGGAAACAAAGCCATTTAACATATTTCTTATGTAATTATTTCTCGTTGAACCACAGTTGCCACGTTGATGATTCTTTTCACTAGCATGCTGTTGACAGAGGGTGCATGGAAGTGCAGAAAAACGCTTAATTTTGACTAATTTCTTGCCTCTTTGCAAATGTGATCACAGCAGACAAATTTTAAAGCCATATTTTAGGGCTATTTGGAGAATTTAAGTGTATGGTACTAGCCACCAGTTTTCAAGTTTTCTGTTACAATGCCTTCCATAGTTCAGAGATTACTATTCCTTATTCCTGTGGCTCTGTGGAATGCAGACATGAGCTTTGACATAGGCTATGCTAACTATAGACTTCCCTGGTGGCTCAGATGGCAAAGCATCTGTCTACAATGTGAGAGACCTGGGTTCAATCCCTGGGTTGGGAAGATCCCCTGGAGAAGGAAATGGCAATCCACTCCAGGACTATTGCCTGGAAAATCCCATGGCAGAGGAGCCTGGTAGGCTATAGTCCATGGGGTCTCAAAGAGTCAGACATGACTGAGACACTTCACTATATGCTAATTAAATCAGCAGATAGGGGCAGGGAATGGGATTTTTAAAATAGTAATTGAAATCTACAGTTTAAACTCTTTTTGGTTTTCTTTGGTTCATTAATTCGTTGTACTGCTATATCATGCCAGCATCTTCATCTAGAATCAGAATTGAAGTCAATAATACTTCCTTTTTCTTTCTCATCCAATATTTCTGGTAGCTTCTGTTATCATAGTAATAATCTTCTCACATTATTTTCAGGAAGTTCTTTAGCAATTATTGCTTCATTTTACAACTCTAGTGATGTGGTTCTTTGAGATGTTACTCTTTCACAGATGAAGATTATGGCATGAAGTGGAATCACAAATAAGTGTTGGTTACTTTAGCCTTTTGCTGTCATAAAAGAAAGATTTATGTACTTTTTCCACTTTTAATTATGTCCAAGTTTGATTACTAGTGCTGCTATCAATTTATTTTAATAGTTTTAGTGTCTGGATGGAAATTCTGAAGCCATTCAGAGAGATATCAAGTAGTCACACTTCTGGTCCCTCTGACCCTCACTGGTATCCTCAAGGGAAAACAGGTGATGTGTCTGACAGGTGAGTTAGATTAGGATGCTGAGCATGTGTGGCTCAGCCTTGTAATTTTTCTGCTTCATAGAGGTGCCCTTCAGGAAGTGCACACTTTATGTTTTAGATTTTACCAGGCATTCTGTCATGTCAAAAGACCAGCCACTGTCCATCTATGACTGAGACTGGATCAGTAATTCTTCCTGATGGTGAAGTAAGAACTAAACCTTTAACCTAGTGGTTGTCAGTAACAAAGATGACTTTCTGTCTTGAGGCTTCATGACTTCATGATATTTCTGAGGCAACTGCAAAATAATATACAAGCTGCTTAGGGCTTTTTATTCTGACCCATCTTACAGACTTGAAACTCAGTCCTAGAAAGGTGTGGAAGAATATTAAAGGGATGAGGACTCATGAAACGTCTTTAAAATATTAGTGATTAAAAAACATGAATGTTTCTTGACTCATATAATTCAGAATAAATGACTCTTGTGACAGCTTTGTCATTTCAGTGGCATTAATTGATATACAAAATAGTAACTACATTAGAAGTAGTGTCAGGGAGGGAGCAGGTGTCTAAATGGCAAGACACAGAAAGCTATGTAAGGCAGTATCCTGGGATGAGGCAACCAGTAAGGCCTCTTAGACCTTGGTAAAATAATATCTGTGAGGCCACTGTATATATTAACAATTTGAATAAGAGCTATATTAAAAATTCATGAGTCTACATGAAATACAGGGGTTTGTCCGTAGTAAATTTAAAATATTGGATTGAAAAGAAATTTTTGGTTTCAGTCCAACTAGGGAACATACTCAGCACTAACTCTTCTTGTTTGTGGTTCTTGAACTGAGGGACCAACTATTTCTATTCTTTATTGTCAGTTTTGCCATTCCTGGCTAATTTCATATCTCTCATCTCAAGAAAACATAGCAAAACTGTTATTAGTCAGGAGTCCATGGTTCTTTGGAACTACATTGTTTTGAAACAAAAGAGACCCTTACCTCTGCAGTTTATTTCAAGCTGGTTGTATCATTATGCATAAGATGTAATGACATCATACTTTATGCCACAATTATTATTGACTTGCAGTAACTCTCTCAAAGGTTGTTCTGCGCTTCACTGGTGAAGACCACAAATGCATGTCTTACTTGGGGTATACGGGAAATGTAAACTATATTTTGTTTTCTGGTCATTTTAAATTGACTGTGCAAAATTTCTTACCACAAACTTAGAACATGTTCTTCAAATGTCATCTCCTGAATTCTTTAGGACTGCATTCTTATAGAATGTGATCACTCTCGATACTAACCACACACCCTTCCTTCCACACAATACTCTTTGTTCAAGGAAAATCCTTCCTTATCTGGTGATTCTTAAGGCCAACTTCATGGAGTACAAAATCTCCATATGAATCAGTCAGAGGAGGACATCAATTATATGTCCATTGGCATTAAAGAGAAAAAGTCTTAAGAGCCACAGAATGTGGCAACTATGACTCTTCCACAGGACGGCCTGGCATATGACATAGAACCTTGAATGTGATATAGTGACTTAAGTGTCAGTGGTGGGGGCCTACAGGATTAAATATGCTTTTAGGACCCTTTTATTACCACCATAATAGACTGAAGTTAGCACCAAGGTCAAAATATAGATAGGCAAGAAGCAAGAGCCTTAAGTACAAGGTGATGGATGGACTCTAGCTCAGAGGCCTGCACTTGTCCTATGTCTAAAATGAGTGAAAGTAACCTCAAATCAAAGTATTGCTACTATTCTGAGGGGCTTCCCTGGTGGCTCAGATGGTAATAAATTTGCCTGCAATACAGAAAACCTGGGTTTGATTACTTGGTTAGAAAGGCCTCTGGAGAGAGGAATAGTTAACCACTCCAATATTCTTGCCTGAAGAATCCCATGGACAGTAGAGCCTGGCAGGCTACAAGTCCATGGAGTTGCAAAGAGTCGGACACAACTGAGTGACTAACACACATTCACCATCCTCATAGTCCAAATTCAAGAATCGTTTGAAAGAAATAACATGCTAGATAGTGAGAGATATTTGTTTATCTGGCCATGCTGCAAGGACCATGACTCCACTGGTGTGAGTCTTGGAGCTTCTTGGGTAAAACCCTTACATGGTCAACTCCATGTAGGGCAAAGGGGAAAATGAGAGGAGGAGGTTTGCAAGTCCCCAAAATAGGACAGTATCCATTCATAGATGGCACTAGTGTCTCTTGGCATATTCAGGTCCCAGATAGGGACATTCTCAAAAGAAATCACTCCAAAGCTGCAAATAGGAGGAGAATGATCCAACTGTAAGCTCACTTCAGAAGAATCTTTACTTAATTTTGAATCTATCTATGACTTATAAAAATGTGAGAATTTAACTAGTTAGTCAGTGTTTCAAAGACCAATTTCACTTCTTTTTATGATAGAAATAACAGCTACCTGGCAGATTTGCTACAAGGAAGACATGAGGAAATGTATTAAGTGGAATTGTAATAGAGTAGATTCTAATCAGAAATAATATGAAATTCAACCCACCTCAGGCAAAAAAAATATTGCTGAAACAAAATCATATTTCTTTGGTGGACTCCAAAGAAAGATTTGGGGCATACCCATATTAGTGGAAAGCCTGAATGATCGCATGTGGTAGGCTGGACAACCTCATTGAGGGCTACAGGTAAAATTGGAATATCTGGAATTTTGCTTGTATGCTGGAGTCAGAGAGATGCTATCGTCTTGGAGGGAGGGGAGAGTCTTGGAGCTTCTTGGGTAAAACCCTTACATGGTCAACTCCATGTAGGGCAAAGGGGAAAATGAGAGGAGGAGGTTTGCAAGTCCCCAAAATAGGACAGTATCCATTCATAGATGGCACTAGTGTCTCTTGGCATATTCAGGTCCCAGATAGGGACATTCTCAAAAGAAATCACTCCAAAGCTGCAAATAGGAGGAGAATGATCCAACTGTAAGCTCACTTCAGAAGAATCTTTACTTAATTTTGAATCTATCTATGACTTATAAAAATGTGAGAATTTAACTAGTTAGTCAGTGTTTTAAAGACCAATTTCACTTATTTTTATGATAGAAATAACAGCTACCTGGCAGATTTGCTACAAGGAAGACATGAGGAAATGTATTAAGTGGAATTGTAATAGAGTAGATTCTAATTCAGAAATAATATGAAATTCAGCCCACCTCAGGCAAAAAAAGTATTGCTGAAACAAAATCATATTTCTTTGGTGGACTCCAAAGAAAGATTTGGGGCATACCCATATTAGTGGAAAGCCTGAATGATCGCATGTGGTAGGCTGGACAACCTCATTGAGGGCTACAGGTAAAATTGGAATATCTGGAATTTTGCTTGTATGCTGGAGTCAGAGAGATGCTATCGTCTTGGAGGGAGGGGGGGCAGGGTCGGGGGAAGTGCATATATTACCAAACTATAGCTGCCTACCAGGCTTCTCCATCCATGGGATTCTCTAGGCAAGAATACTGAAGTGGGTTACCATTTCCTTCTCCAGGGGATCTTCCCGACCCAGGGATTGAACCTGAGCATCCTGTATTGGAGGCAGACACTTTAACCTCTTAGCCACCAGAGAAGCCCATTGCTGCTATAATAATACATTTTGTTGCATTTCTTCCAGTTTAGCTAAGGAGATATTTTTCCCTACTTTGGATAACTATGTAATTATTTAGCTGCATTTTCACAAACTGATGATTCATGCTTTTGCCTCAGGCTAGCACAGTAGTTACTTGTAGGTGATAGAATTGTAAAGTTTTTTAAAAGAACTATGTGACTGCTGCTGCTGCTGCTGCTGCTAAATCGCTTCAGTTGTTCCGACTCTGTGCAACCCCATGGATGGCAGCCCCCAAATTTAACACTAGAAAAACTAATAGCTACATTAGAATACAACAGAGTGGTCACATCCTTTAAGCTTCTATATTGTGAGATAATTGTTACAATTAATTGAGAGGCTTATTGTTACAAGTCCTACAGGAAATGAATATAGCCTTTACACTTAAGACTTTACCTGCTATTCATCTTTCTTGAGTATGTGTATGTCCGCGTATACATATATGTATAATGTGTATACACGTGTATATTTATGTATATATACATATACATAGTTACATAGAACTTGTAGACTTATTTTTGAATAACAACAGAAGTGACATTTCCTTGGCCTTATATTTCACTACCTTAGGAATCAGACAGTCTACAATAAATTGTTGTCAGACTGTTTGTTGAATATGTTGGTTGAGTATGTCCCTATTGTGTCTGTAAAGTATAAAATAGGGAAAAAATGTTGGCAAACATGTGTGGCTCATTAGTTTCTACAGCTAAGTGACTATTTTTTTTCATTAACTGTTTTATCTTCTTCTTCTTCTTTTTTTTTTTTTTTTCATTTAGAACTGGCCTAAAGAAACACCAAAACTCACTAACTCACCTTCTTAAGCTATATTGGATGTTCTATTCCAGAACATCTCTGCAGATTAAATTGCTAGGTCTGCTTAAAGGTACATAATATTATATTATGTATTTTCCTTTTAAAGAATGTCTGAAAAGTTAGGAAAGATGCCAGGTTCTTTGGTATAAATAAATTTGTATCAAGGGTATAGGGACAGACATGGAAATATTCACACACTTTTGGACCACTGTCCATCAAGCTGTATACCGTCTGGTAAAGCATCATCTGTTCACCTTTTTAACATTACACCCAATGACCACAGAAGCTACATTGCCAGGAGCCAGCGTGAGAAATCCCATCCATGACAAAGTCATGAGGAAGAAGCTTGACAAAACACAAGGACATGATCAAGCTTCAGGGGTTTCCCCTGAATTTCCTGAGCATGTACCCAAAAAACCAAAAATCTACTGGCTTTTTTACTCTGCTCTTCTGATAGTCTCTGGAAAATGTCAAATCAGGGCTTTATTCTTCTGTAACTATCAAAAGTATAAAAGGCCTTTCTGGACAACAGTGGCCGGGGGATAGTTGCTGGACTGGTTTCCTCTTTACTCTGATTTCAGGCTGAATTCCCACCTGGGGCGTGAAGGCCCGTGTCTACTTGCTTGTCCTGGCTTCTAAGATCTGTAAGAGAGAGAGCCCAAGGCAGCGTACTCTCCAATATTCAAACGGGCACCGGTGGCCCAACGTAGATGGTGCGAGTTCCTTGTCTACTCTTTACTCTGATTTCAGGCTGAATTCCCACCTGGGGCGTGAAGGCCCGTGTCTACTTGCTTGTCCTGGCTTCTAAGATCTGTAAGAGAGAGAGCCCAAGGCAGCGTACTCTCCAATATTCAAACGGGCACCGGTGGCCCAACGTAGATGGTGCGAGTTCCTTGTCTGGAACTTTATTGGTTTTCCATGTAAACCAAGTTATTCAACTTCTTTTCTCCACTTAATCTTCCCACTACACTATTTCTTCCTAATCTAATCTTATATTTCTATATTAATAAATAAATAAGTTTCTCCTCGCCTATGCTGTCCACGCTTCGAATTTCCCTGGATCCACTGAGGCTGGACCCCTACACTATGTTATTTGAAAGTTTTGATTGTATTATATGTATATTTGAGTCTAAATGATGGACATTCCTATATGTCCCTGGATTGCTAAGATTGCTTATAATTTAGCCTATAATCCTGACTTTTTAGAGTCCAGTCTACCTGATTCCGCTCCCTTGTTAGTTAATGGAATGTAATAATATACAAACAAAAGGATAGTTGACTTTAAGTCTTTCAATTTATTGTTCATTCATTCATTCACTCTCTTTTTAAATTTTGAGTGTCTACTCTATACCGTAATAAAAAGCATACAGTTCAGCACCACCAATTCCCAACAAGGAATTGACAAACAGGTCCAGGGATCAGTGAAAGTATAGGAGTAGCTTGTATTGGGCAAATGTTAAAAATAGAAGTATAAAGTTGGGGAATTCCACTTTTCTGATTTGTGACTGAAATTAGATAGCTAAGAATAGCTTTTCAAATTCATATACACACTTTTTAAAAAGACAATGAGCATTTTTATATATAAGACAGTTAGAGTTGATAAAGACTGCAGTTTTCTCCTAAATTGGAGGGGAGAGTTTATTCTTTCTTTCTTTCTTTATTTATTTATTTACTTTATTTTACTTTACAATACTGTATTGGTTTCTTTAAAACAGACACACTATCATCCATCCATTGGATATTATCTTGATCACTCTATTCTTAATTTCAGATTCAGTCTCAGAGTACGTTTCATTGTCTATATATCTATCTCTGTTCCCATTATTTAAATCGGTCACTAACTTTACTAAATACTTACTCATCATTCATGTCAATGTAATTTCACAGAGGCAGTGACATTTATATAAATTCTTGAATAAATTATGTATTTGAAATTTTGATTATCTTGAGATAGAAGCTTTAGACAGGCACAGAAACAGCCCAGAATGAAGCATTTACTGATCTATCTCAGCTAGAATATAAAGGTCATATTATGAAAGAATGGAGACTGTCAGGGTCAACTGAAATATGACATGTTATAAAAATTTTGTTTGATCACTTTTTAAGAATAATTCATGTTCAGTTCAGTTCAATTCAGTCGCTCAGTCATGTCTGACTCTTTGGAACCCATGAATTGCAGCATGCCAGGCCTCCCTGTCCATTACCAACTCCCAGAGTTCACTCAGACTCATGTACATAGAGTCCGTGATGCCATCCAGTCATTTCATCCTCTGTCATCCCCTTCTCCTCCTGCTCCCAATCCCTCCCAGCATCAAAGTCTTTTCCAATGAGTCAACTGTTTGCATGAGGTGGCCAAAATACTGGAATTTCAGCTTTTGCATCATTTCTTCCAAAGAAATACCAGGGCTCATCTCCTTCGAGTGGATTGGTTGGATCTCCTTGCAGTCCAAGGGACTCTCAAGAGTCTTCTCCAATACCACAGTTCAAAAGCATCAATTCTTCAGTGCTCAGCCATCTTCACAGTCCAACTCTCAGTTAGATCCATGAAAAATGAGGTAGTCAATTGGTATAACAATCTCAATTCTATGTGTCAACCCATATTTAAAATTATTATTTAAAAATCTTAATCCCAAAATATACCAAAATGAAACTTACTTTTAAAATAGCTTTTCTCTTTGCCTTATTAATTTATCAGTCTCTAGAATACTATGTGCAGATTTTGTTTTTCCTCCCTCGCTCAATAATTGCTTTGAGTAAGCAACATGATATTCAATGCTTTTACCTAATAAAGATAATGAGCAAAAGTAAAATGCAAATGACAACAGCTGATGTGACAGTGAATCATCCAAATGCTTAATTTTCTTGACTTAAACCTGCTGCTGCTATAGAAGCAACTATTAGCACATCGACAGATGGTGCCAGAACCCATTGTCTCTTTCAGTCTCTCTCTCCCTCTTTATTCCACGCCCCCTTTCCTTTTCTACCCCCATTTATTAAAAAAAGAAATAATTGTACATGGAAGTGTTAATTTTCTTAGAGCATTATGTTAATTACTTCAAAAGTCATCAAAATAAGATGTTTTATTGGCTTATAAACAACTAAAAAAAAAAGATTTGCTCTTTGAGCATTAACTATATTTCTTTAGTCATAGTATACAATGAATTCTTTTTTCTAAGCAGTAACTGGGCTTTTGCATCCATTAAAATAATTCAGAATAAGTGTACATTTGTGTTTCCCTCATAGCTCCTATATGTATTTTTTTCCTCTGTAGGACCTTAATTAATGGAAAGTGCATGCTTTTTATTCAAGAAAAATAAAGTTCCTTTGCCAGACAAATATTCCTTCTTTATTGTAGTGATAATAACAATAACAACACCAGCAACCCTAAAACTTATATTAAGAGCTTGGTAATTTTCACAAAAATTGGCTTACTCATCCAGTGTTTCTGTTGCCTCTGCAGATTATGTTCTTATGTAATTATTAAGCTTGAGAAATGATTGTAAAAATATTTAGTATCTCTACATAGAGAAGGCAATGGCATCCCTCTCCAGTACTCTTGCCTGGAAAATCCCATGGACAGAGGAGCCTGGTGGGCTGCAGTCCATGGGATCGCAAAGAGTCAGACACGACTGAAGCGACTTAGCAGCTACATAGTAACACATTAAAGTCTGTAAAATGTGTTGGTCACTCAGTTGTGTCTGACTCTTTGCGATCCCACAGACTGTAGCCCAAGAGGCTCCTCTGTCCATGGAATTCTCCAGGAAAGAATACTGGAGTGGATTGACATTCATTCTTGAGGGGGATCTTCCCAACCCAAGGATCAAACTTGGGTCTCCTGCAATGCAGTGGATTCTTTACCATCTGAGCCACGAGAAAAGCACAGCAGCACGTTGACAGAATTTTAATTCTGTATGTAATTGTAATTCCTGCTTACCATGTGTTATAACATAGGCTCTAGGCATAGGATATGGAAATCTTTAGGGGACCATTACTCTTCTTACCATTATGGGTAAGGGAAAAATACTTGTGTCCTTATAATCACAAACATACATAAAAATATACTGTACAAATATACAAAGATTCCATTAAAGAGTCTACAATAGTATTTCTGGATGGCATTCAATCACTACTATCATTTCTAGATGGTGCTGTGTCATGTCCGACTCTTTGTGACTCCATGGACTGTAGCCCACGCCCCACCCCCAGACTCCTTTGTCCATAGGGATTCTCCAGGCAAGAATATTGGTGTGGGTTGTCATGCCCTTTTCCAGAGGATCTTACTCATCCAGGAATCAAACCCAGGTCTCCTGCTTTGCAGGCAGATTCTTTACCATCTGAGCCACCAGAGAAGTCTTTTCTAGATGGTATGAACCAGAAGTCACAAACTCAGTCATATAGCCAACGTTGTTTTATGCTACAATTTTTAATTTCTTAATATCCACTCTATCTTTTCATCCTCACAGTAATATACTGTAAGCTGGCAAGGCAGAGATTACTATTTTCTGTGTATGTGTGTGCTAAGTCTCTTTGGTGTGTGTGAAGTCACTCAGTCGTGTCCGGCTCTTTGCGACCCGTGCACTGTAGCCCACCAAGCTCCTCTGCACATGGGATTCTCCAGGCAAGAATACTGGAGTGGGTTGCCATTTCCTTCTCCAGGGGATCTTCCTGACCCAGGGATCGAACCCAGGTCTCCTGCATTACAGGCATACACTTTAACCTCTGAGCCATCAGGGAAGCTAAGTCTCTTTAGTCACATCTAGCTGTTCGTGACCCCATGGACTGTAGCTCACTAGGCTCCTCTGTCCATGGGATTCTCCAGGCAAGAACAGTAGATTGGGTTGCTGTTTCCTCCTGCAGAGAATCTTCCTGATCCAGGGATCGAACCCACATCTCTTATGTCTTCTGCATTGGAAGGTGGGTTCTTTACTACTAGTGCCACCTGGGAAGCCCCTACCTTCTACTAATAAAGAATAATTGATAAACTGTTAAATGTTTCAGAAATATTTTTTCTGAAGACTGAATTAGGTCTTTCCAGTTCTTAGGCACCAAAGACAAATATCTCTCCTAAGGACCTCCATAGATTTCTCTTCACTTGTTGTTTAAGCTTATTTATTATCATTGTGTTCACTACATGATAACCAGACAAAGAAAATTGTCTAGAAGGGCACTTAAGAAGGTGTGGCTATAAGAAGGTAAAATTGTTCTCACACGTGGGCATTTTTTTCTCCCTGCCTAAGTAATACATGAACACGATTGTATTTACATAGTAAATATGTATTTTGCAATATACCTTTCATTTAATAAAGTTTTCCTGAAAAAATCTTGGATGTATGTTAATCTAGTTGTTCTGTTTTGTATCATTTACTTGAAAGCTAATTATGCAGTTTCCCTGTGAGATTGGGCCAAATTCACACTCCTTGACTGTTACCCCACCCTCTATGGTTCTTCTTTCCTTACTTTCCCACTTGACTCCTCTCCTACTCCTTCACATGGATATCTTTCTTAGGGCCTTTCTGGGAAACTTAACTTACAGTAGCAACCCACCTCATGTTCCTCCATGTAGTCACATTGTCTGCAATATGTATGGTGCATGTGGTTTTTATGACTTGGTATTTTATGTTCAAGTGATACTGTAACTTCATGTGGTCCTCCCAACATGCCAGGAATTTTCTCTGTATTTTATCCTTCCTGTGCTGCTATTTTTTTTTCTTTGGTTTATTTTTTAATGCTTTTTGGCCTAACACCACTGTACCTTTCAATAGTGAACAATTTATCCTTTGGAAAACATCCTTGATAATTCTTAAACTCCAAGCTGAAAGTTTCCTCCCTTGGGTGTCTTTCCTGTATATCACCATGGTAACTCTTTCCATACCATTTTTATAGTATATTAAACTTCATGTTGCTACCTAGAAGCAGCATAACATAGTCATTAAGAGAATGGATCTCAAGTTAGATTATTTTAAATTCCAGATCAGCCACTTCCTAGCAATGCAAATCTAATAGGATGCTAAATTTTTTCATGTTACAGTGTTCCTATTTTTTAGGTAGATATTATAATGGTGTGTGCCTACTTGAGTTTTAATTATATGGATTAAATTAATCTAAGTACCATGCTAAGACACTAATAAATGTGTAGCATACAGTGGAATACAATAAGTATAGTAGAGAAAAGTAAAGATGTGCAAAAGTATGAAGAGCAATAAGGGAGAGGAAGGGAATGATCACAACTTAATGGAAGGTAGTTAAGATAGGCTTAATTGAAACATAACTTTGAGTAAAAACTTAAGGAAGTGATGAATAAGCCATGCTATTATCTGAGAAAGAACATCTTAGGCTAAAAATTCATCAGGCAAAAGTTTTCCTAACATGCTCTGAAATGAGCAAGATGGCCAGTATGACTGGAATGAATGAGGAAAGAAGTAGTCGCAGGTAAGTTTGGGAAGGTGATGTTTCCCAGATCATATTGGACTTTGCGGGTCTTTTGAGAGAAGTTAGCTTCTACTTGTGGAGAAATGGAAGCCAGTGGAAGAATTTCAGCAGAGCAGTGGACCATCTGAATTAGGACTAAATAAAATGACTGTGTTGAAAAGCAGAGATATTACTTTGCTGACAAAGATCTGTATAGTCAAGGCTATGTCTTCCCAGTCATCATATATGGTTCTGAGAACTGGACCATAAAGAAGGCAAAACACCAAAGAATTTATGCCTTCAAACTGTGGAGCTGGAAAAGATCCTGAAAGTCCCTTGGACAGCAAGGAAATCAAATCAGTCAGTCTTAAGGAAAATCAACCCTAAATACTCCTTTGAAGGACTGATAATAGAAGCTGAAACTCGAGTATTTTGGTCACCTGATGGTAACAGCTGAATCACTGGAAAAGCCCCTGATGCTCAGAAAGATTGAGGGCAGAAGGAGAAGAGGGTGTCAGAGAATAAAATGGATGGATGGCATTGCCGATTCAATAGACATGAACTTGGGAAAATTTTGGGAGATGGTGAGGGACAGAAAGCCCTGGCGTGCTGCAGCCCATGGGGTTGCAAAGAGTCAGACGCAACTGGGAGACTGAAAAACAACAAAAGCAAGATGACTCTACCTTTTGTTGAGAGTAGAATGTGAGAAAGGAGGCAGACATGGAAGCAAGGCAGCTAACTAAAAGATATTGCAGTCATCCAGGCCATAAACGAGGGCAGTTGGTTTCAAGACCCATATTAAGTTCAGTTCAGTCACTCAGTCATGTCTGACTCTCTGCAACCCCATGAACCTCAGCATGCCAGGCCTTCCTGTCCATCACAGAGTCTACCCAAACACATGTCAATTGAGTTGGTGATGCCATCCAACCATCTAATTCTCTGTCTTCCCCTTTTCCTCCTGCCCTCAATTTTTTTTCCAGCATCAGGGTCTTTTCAAATGAGTCAGCTCTTCACATCAGGTGGCCAAAGTATTAGAGTTTCAGCTTCAACATCAGTCCTTCCAATGAACACCCAGGACTTACTTCCTTAGGATGGACTGGTTGGATCTCCTTGCAGTCCAAGGGACTCTCAAGAGTCTTCTCCAACACCAGAGTTCAGAAGCATCAATTCTTTGGTGCTCAGCTTTCTTTATAGTCCAACTCTCACATTCATACATGACTACTGGAAAAACCATAGCTTTGGCTAGATGGACCTTTGTTGACAAAGCAATGTCTCTGCTTTTTAATATGCTATCTAAGTTGGTAATAACTTTCCTTCTAAGAAGTAAGTGTCTTTTAATTTCATGGCTGCAGTCAACATCTGCAGCGATTTTGGAGCCCCAAAAGATAGTCAGCCACTATTTCCACTGTTTCCCCATCTATTTGACATCAAGTGACAGGACTGGATGCCATGATCTTATTTTTCCGAATGTTGAGCTGTAAGCCAACTTTTTCACTCTCCTCTTTCACTTTCATCAGGAGGCTTTTTAGTTCCTTTTCACTTTCTGCTATAAGGGTAGTGTCATCTGCATATTTGAGGTTATTGCTATTTCTCCCACCAATCTTCATTCCAGCTTGTGTTTCCTTCAGCCCAGCATTTCACATGATGTGCTCTGAAAAAGTTAAATAAGGATGACAATATACAAACTTGACATTCCCCTTTTCCTATTAGGAACCAGCCTATTGTTCCATGTCCAGTTCTAACTGTTGCTTCCTGGCCTGCATACAGGTTTCTCAAGAGGCACATCAGGTGGTCTGGTATTCTCATCTGTCAGAATTTTCCAGTTTGTTGTGATCCACACAGTCAAATTTTTTGCATAGTCAATAAAGCAGAAATAGATGTTTTTTTGATGATCCAGTGGATGTTAGCAGTTTGATTTCTGGTTCCTCTGCCTTTTCTGAACATTTGGAATTTCAGAGTTCATGTATTGCTGATGCCTGGCTTGAAGAATTTTGGGCATTATTTTACTAGCGTGTGAGATGAGTGCAATTGTGTGATAGTTCGAACATTCTTTGCCATTGCCTTTTTTGGGGATTGAAATAAAACTGGACTCTTTCCAGTCCTGTGGCCACTGCTGAGTTTTCCAAATTTGCTGACATATTGATTGCAACACTTTCATAGCATCATCATTTAGAATTTGAAATAGCTCAACTGGAATTCCATCACCTCCACTAGCCTTGTTATTAGTGATACTTCCTAAGGCCCACTTGACATTACATTGCAAGATATCTGGCTCTAATTGAGTGATTATACCATCATGATTACCTGGGTGGTTAAGATCTTTTTTTGTACAGTCTTTCTGTATATTCTTGCCACCTATTCTGAATATCTTCTTCTGTTAGCTCCATACAATTTCTGTCCTTTGTTGAGCCCATCTTTGCATGAAATGTTCCCTTGGTATCTCTAATTTTCTTGAAGAGATCTGTAGTCTTTCCCATTCTGTTGTTTTCCTCTATTTCTTTGCATTGACCACTGAGGAAGGCTTTCTTATCTCTCTTTGCTATTCTTTGGAACTCTG